>JALMQS010000034.1:0-26108 GCA_024734495.1 Forficula auricularia
TGTTAAATGTAATTTTCATTCTCAAATATAAATAATGTTCTATTAATATAAATTATACCGTATTAAAGCCAAAGATTAAAGATTAAATCAATATGTTTTACATCAAAAGTCATCCAGTTAATTTTTAATTATTTGACTTGGAATGAAAAATTAGGAAAAAATGAAAGGTTTTGAGTCGATGTTATTCAAATTCAACAAAAAAAAATAAATAAATAAAAAATAAAACAATAATAAAAACTTTGTTTAAGCATTTTTTAATATTTATTATCCACCCCTCCCCTCTTTTAGAAAAAAATATTTAAATTTCTAATAAATTACAATGAAACATACAACGTATCATTAAATGAATTCCATTTCTTTGATTGTGGGTGTATTCATATAAATATTTAAAATATGCATATTTTAAAAATAAATTTTAAATCTAGCTTCATTATTAATTATAAATTATGAACATGTTTTGGTCAGTTTATCAAAGATAATTAATAGATAAGTTTATATTGCATGTAGGAGGGCTTGTCCCCTCGGGAGTCGAACCCAAGCACTAGTATGCTTTCCGGGCAACTAGTCCAGACCCTTGAGACACTTACCTCCAAACATGCAATATATAACGAAAGCCACTCATTTTCGCTCCGTTCAACTCGATTGGAATAGTAAAATTAATGCTTAACTGAAATAAAGATTCAGCATCGGACCAATGCGAAGGCGGAGGTAAGTGTCTCTAAGGGTCTCGACTAGTTGCCCGGAAAGCATACTAGTGCTTGGAGTTCGACTCCCGAGGGGACAAAACCCTCCTACATGCAATATAAACTTATCTATTAATATCTTTGATAAATGACCAAAACATGTTCATAAAATTAATTGATTCATGTCACAAGTTGATTTTGAGAAAAACTCAATCTTTCTTTCTCAAATAGATACTCAATTCTTTACATAAATTTGCCTTCGCATTGGTCCGATGCTGAATCTTTATTTCAGTTAAGCATTAATTTTTACTATTCCAATCGAGTTGAATGGAGTGAAAATGAGTGGCTTTCGTTATATATTGCATGTTTGGAGGTAAGTGTCTCAAGGGTCTGGACTAGTTGCCCGGAAAGCATACTAGTGCTTGGGTTCGACTCCCGAGGGGACAAAACCCTCCTACATGCAATATAAACTTATCTATTAATATCTTTGATAAATGACCAAAACATGTTCATAAAATTAATTGATTCATGTCACAAGTTGATTTTGAGAAAAAACTCAATCTTTCTTTCTCAAATAGATACTCAATTCTTTACATAAATTTGCCTTCGCATTGGTCCGATGCTGAATCTTTATTTCAGTTAAGCATTAATTTTTACTATTCCAATCGAGTTGAATGGAGTGAAAATGAGTGGCTTTCGTTATATATTGCATGTTTGGAGGTAAGTGTCTCAAGGGTCTGGACTAGTTGCCCGGAAAGCATACTAGTGCTTGGGTTCGACTCCCGAGGGGACAAAACCCTCCTACATGCAATATAAACTTATCTATTAATATCTTTGATAAATGACCAAAACATGTTCATAAAATTAATTGATTCATGTCACAAGTTGATTTTGAGAAAAACTCAATCTTTCTTTCTCAAATAGATACTCAATTCTTTACATAAATTTGCCTTCGCATTGGTCCGATGCTGAATCTTTATTTCAGTTAAGCATTAATTTTTACTATTCCAATCGAGTTGAATGGAGTGAAAATGAGTGGCTTTCGTTATATATTGCATGTTTGGAGGTAAGTGTCTCAAGGGTCTGGACTAGTTGCCCGGAAAGCATACTAGTGCTTGGGTTCGACTCCCCGAGGGGACAAAACCCTCCTACATGCAATATAAACTTATCTATTAATATCTTTGATAAATGACCAAAACATGTTCATAAAATTAATTGATTCATGTCACAAGTTGATTTTGAGAAAAAACTCAATCTTTCTTTCTCAAATAGATACTCAATTCTTTACATAAATCTACCATTATTAAATTGAAAATTTATTTTTGCCAAGAGTAGCAGAATTTTTATTAATTAAAGGAGATAATTTATTTATAACGAGATTATAGTTTCGTTATAAATAAATTAAAAATTTATTTTTCCTTCAGAAGACATACTCTTTTATTGTCTCCTTCAATCTACAATTAAATTAAATTAATTAATTAAATTAAAACATTATTCAATAATTCTTCTTCTTTAAGGTAGTTGTTTCACCATATGGCTTTTCTTAGGATTTTTATTTGAAATTATTTCTGCATCGATTGGTGGCAAAACGAAATTTATGAACAATATAGTTCCGGAGATACTAAATTCTCAAGATAGAGTATTTCAGACGCTTATGCATTGCACTATACAGGATATCGGAAAGTAGATAGATATTTAATTATAATTAAGAAACTCTTCTTAGCACTTTATTCATTTTTTTGACGTTTTTTTCGCCTCAGCCATTGTCGCAACAGATTTCAATCGTTTATTAAGAACGTTTTGTTTAATAAATCGACCTTTATAATGTATTTTATCTGTCATTTCTATGATAAAAATATTCAAGCTCTGACAATGTTGCCAGATTTGTCAACCGAACACGGGATTGGCTAGTAGTGGTACATAAACAGAAAAAGTTTTGGGCTAATGAATTATGAATCCTTATTGTCTGTTCTATATACCAATGTTCCGCAAACTTTTTGTGTTCAAGGTACACCTACCAAATCAAGAAATTTTAGAGGTACACCAAAGAAAAATCCAATGTTTATTAAATATTTATTTATTATTAAAATCAATATAATATGAAAAGATTTTTAATGAGAAACATGAGCCTGCTTAACTGAGCGCAGGCGATCAAAATTTGGAGCAATCGTTGATAAGTTCGAAAAAAATGATAAATTTTGAAAGACTTAATCTCGGAAACTATTGAGTCTACAGAAACAATTCTAGTATGATATTGTAGAAAATTTAGTCTACTTTAAAAACGTCCTAAAAAAGTTTTTTCAAAAACTAGTCCTTTATTTTATTTATTTATTTTTATTTATTTATTCATTCATAATTCTTACAATTTAACTTTTACACAATGCTCTGACGCAGTTTGCCTCAAATGAGCAGTAAAAAATAATAATTAACATAAAACAAAGAGGAGAAAAATAAAAACAAGTGTGTGCGAAAAAGAAAGAAAGAAAGAAAGCTCCAGCGAAAGGAAGTTGAGAGGAAGGTGAGAGAGCCAGCAGGAGGGAAAAGATACACCATAAAAGAGAGACTTTAGGGTTATAATTGCCAAAATTTGAAAAATAACGATTTTTTCGCGGTTTTTTCCATTTTTGACAAAGTTGCGTTCGGCGCTCGAGGTCACAAACTTGGATTATTCATTAGGCCAACATCATAAACAAGTCTGCAAAAAATCAGAACTACCGGATTTGACGCATACTACCCCATACTTTCAGGCGACAAAGTTACTGGATTATATACTTTAGCATTAACTTTTTGCTAGTATTGTCACGAAACAACTACCTTAAAAAAATTATTGACAAACACTTAAACCATTTCCGATTTGTTTATTCTTAGAATTTAGTTTGCCCGTAATTGCTTATCACCTAACGGGTCTCCTCACCAAGACAGTTCGTTCAGTTGGTGCTAGAAAGCACAGGCGAACGTAAATCACTGCCAGTGTACCATAGAATGGCTTAATCTTATCGGCTAATAATAATAATTAATTATTAATCTCGTAAAGTGTCAAAGCATTTTATTTTCTTATGTCCTGATTTAACCTGAAGATACCATAATTAATATAATTTTTTTATTACATAAATCATCTAAGAGATGGCTGATTTCAATCTTTCTCAGGTATTTGATAATAATTTTACTTTAAATCAATTCCACCATCTTTGATTACATCGGCAATTTAATAAAAAAAAGGGATGAATTCATCTTTTTGTCTTGAGAATTCCCAAATCTCAGATTGAAATCATCTCGATTGAGATTATTCGAAAATATTAAATTGATTTTTCGGTTGGATGGTGATCATTTTGTAAATGAGTTGGCTTCGATTTGTTCACGATTTTAATGAATTCTCTTTTCTGTTTGCAGGTAAGTGAATTCCTTCGAGTCTTTCTCTCCCTGGAGAGACCTCTGAGGAGTTTCTCAATTTCAAATTGGCAATGATCGGGGGACTAAATCTCGCTGTGAGTAAGCGAATTTTCTTTTTTAGTCGAGAATTTGGATTCACTTTTGAATCCATTTCTTTCTTCTTTGTGTGAAAAAACAATAAAATAAAAACATAAAGCTTATTGATTTATTCTTTTAAATACAAATTAAAAAATATCTTTATGTTAAAATTATATCTATTCTCGAAATGTGTTTTTAAAAATTTTTCAAGATCTCTTAAACCAGAAAAGATATATAGATTCCAAGGCGGTTGATGACTTTTCACCAGGTCCAAAAAAGTACCCTTCATTTTTTGAAATTTTATTTTAATCTTCGCTTCTTTTTGCAAATTTCATCGATTTAACATTAGAATTTTTAAAAATATATTTTAGGACCTTCGCCCCAAATGGACTCTGCTTTGTGTGAGTGAGTGTAGGAGTCAGAAATTTTAAATCTTATGACTTAAACTCCACAGTCCCTGAGATGGAAATCGACAATCTTCCACAATGAATCAGCCAGTCCTATAAAAAAATGTTAAATTTTTCCTAATTCTATAGCTATGACTTGTCTAGAGCACTCTTAGCTATTCCCGATCTTACTCATATATTGAGAGTTTTTAGAAATGGATTAGTCCAGAAATTCTTGAATCATCTTTATTTATTCCTTTTTGTATTATTACTATTTTAATAATTCCTCAGCGAGAACAAATTTTATTCCAATAAAGATAGCAAGTAATCAATAATTTAATCATAAGTTTCTTATATTTGATTCAATCGCGAATCGAATGCAGGTAATTTTTGTCAGATATTAAGTGAAAATTACCTGCATTCGATTCGCGATTGAATCAAATACAGGAAACTTATGATTTATTGATGGCAAACACCTAACACACGTGTTAACAGATCGAGCGCGCTAGACTGGACGATTGAATATATAACATCTCAGATTACTAATCCATTTCGTGATCCATATCAGTGTTTGATATAAAAGCGTCATGCGGGCTAATCGCGAAATGATGCTGGATCATAGCTAGATGGATCACATCTTTTTCATTCTCTCTTGGTCCAGACTTAAGATTCAGCAGACTCCAATAGCCTCAACCAGCATTAGTCTCGCGATATATATATCTTGCTTAAAAACGCTATCAAAAACAATTCTCTTTAATATATTAATTATTCTTTAATATATCAATTAGAAAATTATTTAAAAAACCAATAATTTATTTAGAAAAATTTAATTTCGATAATGAAAAAAAAATTAAACTCGAATAACTTCTCTAAGCAAGCGGATTAATTAAACAAACAAGCTTTTATTTTTAATTTTGAAATATACTAAAAAATAATCAAATTAAATACAATTTTTATTTTGAAATTATCGGGTCATCTCACACGAGCTGGGCAAGAAGTCTTAGCAGCTTTACAGAATAATTCGACACGAAGGGAGAGGATTATTTAAGCTGTCAAACCTTCCCCCTTTTGTTATTGTTTATTGCATAAAGTTATCAACATAATAATCCTACAATATTGAACTACTTATCGTCTTACTATACTGATAACATTACTTATACATTTTAAAAGATATATACAAATATAGGTATATATTAATTGAATGTAATGGAAGGCAGCCCAGAGGTAGTGAGGAAAGAAAAAATTAACACATATAAAATAAAGTGTAATTTATTGGAATCCTTCCTCCTTTCCTTTCAAACCGACGTTTCGGAGGATTTTTCCCTCCTTCTTCAGGGTTTCAAAAGGTCAATGATTGAAACAAATAAAATGTTTCCTTCTTCTCTCCACAGTAGTGTTCAAAAACTTTCATTTTTAACAAAGGCATAGAAAAACAATTTTTTTTTCTTCTTTTCTTAATTATATAGGTATATATAATTATATAGGTATATATAATTTTAAAACTCTAGAAACTCTGTTTGAGACCAAAACAATTAGGATTTCTCATTGAATACCTGCATTCTCTTTTAAAGTATTTTGAATCGCTGGCTCATCGAAGAGATGTCTCCGCCCTTTCCCTTTTCTATAGATACTATCACGGCAGGTGCTCTGATGAGATAAATTCAATAATTCCCCCAAAGCATGCTTTGCACGCAGCACACGTTTTGCCGACTCCCAACACTCTTTCGCGGTCAAATTAGAAAAGTGCCGGACCACTTCATTCGCGAATTCATATATCCCCATGACTTCAAGGAACTGGAACTCTCTCCCAGCCTCTATCTTTCCCAGCACCTATGATCTTCAAACCTTCAAAACCAGGGTGCATAGACACCTACGTCTACACCCTCTCACTTAAACAACTTTCCCTTCTCTTCGGTAATGCAAGGGTCTTTCGAGATCCATAGGGGCTACATCTTTACTGGTGCACCCCTTCTTGCATTCGATTGCATTAAAAAAAAAAAAATTATAATTACTTGGGCTTTAAAAAATAATTAAGCCTTTCTGTTATAATTTCAAAATAACTCGTTAAGTTCCTAATTGTCTAAAATCAATTTAAATCTTGTTGTATAAGCCGATTAAAAGTTTCATCCATTCTCTAGGCGCTTCATTTATTGAAAAATATTTTAATTACAATGAAACCTTATTTAAAAAATAATTTCAATTTTAAAAGCTGAGTCGTCTGACCAGGTAAAAATTTAGCATATTAAAAAATAGTCTCAACGCTTAATATATTCAGTACCTGGCCACTTTTTGCTTCAGTTTAAAGCTATAAATTAATCCCTCGAACCCCCGCCCCGGAATCCCCCCCCGCACCCCCCAACCCCGCCCGCCCCGTATTTCATTGAAAATATTTTAAAAACAATAAAAGTTAAAAATATTAAAAAAATAATAAATTCTCTGAAATCCAATGTGGGTAGAATGTCTCACCCTGGTATAGAAAGAAAAGGGTGCGAAATATAAGTTTGGGCACTTTTATAATAATCCCGCATACATGTAGAGACAAGTCCATATCCATTGGAGACATTGAAACAAGCTCAGACACGAAATAAATAATTTTCTATTAATCAAGTATAGTACGAGTTTTATCAATAGTATCTACTTGGATTTGACCCCTTGCCCCCCCCCCTTCTTTGGGCTGCCCTGATTATGAAGCTTCGCGGCGCACAATTTGGGAACCTCTATACTAATATATGATCATAAATATTCGGTAATTGCTGAAACCATCGGCTTACTAATTTATTTATTATCTCATCTACTACTACTTCCGAAATTCTATTGACAAACATATTGAGAAACATTTAATGAAGTTGAATAATTTTTTTTTCGCTCTTATCTTGGACATCTATATATATAAAATTAAGGTTTTGTCTGTACATTGGTCCAAATCACGCCAAATTTTGGTTGCACACGTTTCAAGCAAAGTTATGGACAAAAACACCCTCAACAAAATTTCTGTCTGTCTGTATGTACGTCTGTCTGTATGTATGTATGTATGTTCCGTGGGTTCCGCGAAAAGTTGCTCACGATTCACGTAAAAACGGCTGAAGGGATTATTATGAAATTTCATATTTGCATTAGATGTCTTCTAACTTACGTTTTTAGCTATATAACGTTTTGATATTTTGACCCCAAAAGGTGGTTTGGGGGGGGGGCGCACGAATGAAAATTATCAAACAACTCCTAAACTAATAACTCTACGGCAAATTTTATTATGAGCAAAGTTGTAGGAGATGTGATTTCTAACAACTTATATTTTAAAAAATTTCCCCCAAAACCACCCAAGGGGGTAGGTCAAAATATGAAAATTCTTGCTCTTGGACCAAACTCAACCAAATTTTGTATACATAATCTGTGGGTCACTAGAAGGATAGAAATGGAAAAACTAAAGACCCAAAATGGGGAGGGGGTCAAAAAATGAAAATCCTTACCCTTAGAGCCAACTTAACCAAATTTTATATACATAATCTGTGGGTCACTAGAAGATTAGAAATGCAAAAACTGGGTGCGGGGTTGGAGTAATGGTACGGGTGCGGAGGTGGGTTAGGGTATGGGGTGCGGGGGGTCCCGGCGGGATGAGGGCGCGGGGGTGGAATGGGGGTGAGGGAGTAAGACGGAGTAGGGTGAAGGGGGTGGTGCGGGGTGGAGTCCGGAGGGCATAGTGGGTGTGGAGGTCCAGGGGGCTAGGCGGGGGGTGGTGCGTGTGGGTGGAGGGCATGGGGTGTGGTCCGGGGTGTGTGGAGTGCGAGGGTGGTGGTGCAGGGTGGAGAAGGGGTTTGAGGTGAGGGCCCAGAGGCGAAGTGGGGTGGGTGGAGGGATTGGGGCGGGGTGGAGGTCACGGGTGGGGTGGTGGGGCGGGGCGGGGGTTGGGAACGGGAGCAGGGTGGTGGTGGTGCTGGGTGGGTTTGGGGGGGGGGCCCTTGGCTAGCAAGAGGGCCGCCAAAGGCGAGCCTTGCAGCTAGTATTCATATAAAAACTTCTGTCTCATTTGAGTAAAATAAATAACGAGTTTATAGATTAAAAAATTGCGCATGACTAAATTCCATTGAATTAAATGAATATTCATGAATCATTAAATTAACAAAAAAAGCTTGGTGGTGAAGGTGGTCTCGGTTGTGTCGTGGGTGGAAGCCTCAACCCTTTATGGGTCACTGGTCCAGGGGTCGAGATAAAATCAATGCCGATTGGTAACGGGGGTGGAGGCAGCGAGGCATAGCGTCTCAAACTGTTCGCCTTTGGTTCGATGAAAAAAAAACACCCCATCTACGACATTCCAGCCTCCCTGTTTTATAATTAAAATTAGAAAGGAAAATAATATTAAGAAAAAAAGGAGAGTCCCAAAAAAGGAACCAATTGCCATTGCATTTCGGACTATTTATCATTTTATTTATTTTTTTAATTGAAGTTTATTTGTTCGGTATTTACTCGTACTGCGCAGAATTTTACAGAGTTTCTCTTTAAACAGGGTGTTTATAAAAGAATATAGCAGTTTAAATGACTTATAATATCAATTATATGAAGTGAAGGTAGTTGTTTCTATGCTGGAATTGAAGAGAATGTTTTCCAGTTTTTTTTTCTCGGTTACATTGGAAAAGTGCCGGATCACTTTATTCGCCTCTCTCTCCCGGCTTCCGTCTTTGCCGACGCTTATAACCAGGAAACATTCAGAACTCGGATGCACAAACACCTAGTCATCGATTGATTAATTTCCTCTTCTCTTCGGTAATGTACGGGTCCTTTCGAGATCCATAGGGGTTGCATCTTATTGGTGCGCCCCTTCTTGCATTAATTCCATTGATTAAAAAAAAACATTAATAAAATGGAACTGAGTCAGCTAATCGGGAAAAGTCGAATGTTAAACTTTATGTTTTCTATTCTCTACCTATTTAAAGCTTTTGTAAAAATTATCCTTTATACTTGATGGGTTACATGCCATAAGCTCTTGGAGCATTCTATCACTGACTGGAATCGCCTAGCTCTTAAGCAGCTTTCATTCTTCTGCGCGCAATTGTTGCCTAAATACAGGCACACCAACGTCATAAATCAAGTTCAAATTTAGACTTCATTTTGAGGATTTTAATTAGTACAGTTATTTTTTATATTTTATAATTAAATATTTTTATTATACATTCAAAAAAAATTGAATTAGTTAAAAAGCTCTAAATGAAAAAATAATTCAAATCAAAGTTCGATTTCGGACAAGAGCTACAATATTCAATTATTTTTTCACTTGCCAGAATTTACTATTGCCTGACAAAATGAAATGAAAAATTATTATTACTACTCTTTGCTGAGACTTTTGACCAGCAAACCTTCAAAACCCGGGTTCACAAACACCTAAGCCTCCACCCTTTTGATTGATCAATTTCATCTTCTCCTGGTAATGTAAGGGTCTTTAGAGATTCATAGGGGATGTATCTTCCTGGTAGGTCCCTTCTTGAATTCAATTTCATTAAAAAAAAAAAAAAACTCTGCACGCCCATGGAGGCCTCACGGAGACTGGGGGAGAGTTCCAGTTCCTTGAGGTCATGGGGACAAAACGTAATGGCGAATGAAGTGGTCCGGTACTTTTCCAATTTAACCGAAAAAAAACTATCTGCACAGGCTAAAACTTGAAAACATTCACACACTATCTACACCTCATTTAATTGATATTATAACGTATTGAAACTGCTATATTCTTTTATAAAGACCCTGTAGTACTCTGCATGCTATTGATTATTTCAAATGAAAAAAATGGAGGAATTCAAAGAAAATAACATCATTAAATCTAAAAGGGTTTAGATTTAAAAAGAAATGTGAACATTCTGTTTAGGTAACAAAAATGAAAGAGGGTTAAGAAATTAAAATTATTAAATATCAAAGCTTAGAAGCTAAAAAATCAAATTATCAGGCCGATTGTTCCACACTTAGAAGGGTCTGTGAATATTCGAGGGATGCCGTATAGGAGAGAGGAAATAAATAAATAAATAAAAATTAAAATAAAAAAATAAAAATTATATGTGATGGTCTCAGAGAAAAGGGCCCCCTATCTTCACCTGGTAAAAATCGAGCTATGACATCTCCTATTTCTAGAGAAACAACTGAACAAAACGATTTTGTCCAGCCTAAAAATTCCAAAAATTGACTGAGGTGAATTTTTGAATATTTAGAAGGAAAACTTAGTTTTGAGTTATAGCCGTTTAAATTTTGAAAATTTTTAAGCCGACAAAACTAGGACATTTCTTCCATTTTTATTCTCGCTATTATTCTATTCCGAATGAAAATTTGTTACAGAATTTAAATATGTTTTCAAAAATTAGACCATTTTGCCATTATACTTTTTTCCATTGAAGAAGACAATAAAAGAGGGTGTATTATGCTGGAAAAATAATTTTTTAATTTATTTATAACGAGACTATCGTTTCGAGGGCTTTGCCCACTTCATCAGTCTATTACAAAAGATAAAAGTAAATAATATTATATGAAATATTCAATTTACTATGAATTAAGATTTTAGGTCACTTGTTTCACATTAAAATTAAAAAATAAAAGAGGTAATTTTTTCCAATATATCTGTTTCGAGATGTAAGCTGATCTTCAGGAAAGTACAGAATTATAACTGATATGATCTTTCAGGAAAGTATAGAATTATAACTGATATATAATTCTGTACTTTCCTGAAGATCAGCTTACAGCTCGAAATATATATATTGAAAAAATTTACCTCTTTTATTTTTTTAATTTTAATGTGTAACAAGTGACCTAGAAATCTTAACTCATAGTAAATTGAATGTTTCATATAATATTTATTTACTTTTATCTTTATTAAAGATGTTTCACCTTGCACCAACACCACAATCTCTTTTAATTACAGTCTATTACATGTATGAACATTCATATAGTTCTATAGTCTCGTTATAAATAAATTGAAAATTTATTTTTCATGCAGAAGGCACACTCTTTTATTGTTTCCTTCAATTTATAAAAATTCTGCTACTCTCGGGAAAAATAAACTTTCAATTTTTTTTTAATTCCTGAAAACAACTGGTCGGTGAAGATCTTTTCCCATCACATATATTTTTTTCCATTAACCATATCATCATATTTGCCTTGATTTTTATTCTTTAAATATAGTGTCAAATACACATTAGAATTTTGAGTAATATATTTCAAAATCACCAGAAAAAAATACGATCAATCTTCCTGCAATAAATTTTCTCACAATGAATCTTCCCTGTGATGAATTTTACCTAAATTATTTTAAAATGTTTAACTTATCAGTATTTACTCTATATTTAGATAGGTATCATTTCGTTTCATAAATTTGTCCTGAAGAGCTGCAATGAACGAGCCTTCGTTTTATTTATACTCTCTACTCGCATCCATCTTCAAATGTCCCCCTGAGGACTATTTGCGAATTCTAACACCTCCAATGAGAATACTTTACTACTATCCCTACTACCATTAAAAACATCTAATTTGAGCATCTACTGTTTTATTCTAATTTGTGAAACGTTGAGAAGAATGGGGTTATCCCCTTCTCGTCCATCATTAAGGGGAGTATCTCTTAAATGTCATTTACAGAAAAGAGTATCTCCCCGTTTTTCTTCTTGTTAAAGCCTGTGAACTAGTTTCATTGAGATTTGATGATTTTTCCGGTGGAATATATTTCATTTTATTATTCATTCTCCAAGTTAGACAATAAATCTTCTTGACTCCATATTAAATAAGATTGGGAATTAAGTTATTCGAGTTTAAATTCTTATATTGAAACTTTTGTGTCCAAGTTATCCTTAGAATAATCATAGTTACTTACTTGGTTACTTGGCGACTCGTTCCTCTTTTTGGCGGTTCAATGCACGCGAGTCCCAACTTGCAAATAACCATAATAACACTAATAAATAATTTTAAAAAAATGTGACCTTCACGGGACGTCCAGCAGATGTGAAACATCTAAATTGATTATTATTTATTTATTTTTATTTCATATTGATTTTCTTTAAGAAATAAATAAAACTAATTTTTAAAGTTAATTTGTCTAATATAGGCTAGTACTAATATATTGGGCTTAGTTTAATATTTATATATACATAATTTCATTTCATAAGTATATACAAATGTATTATGATAATGAAATATTAACAGCGAAGACTTAATTTTAAATATATATAATTATTGTTTTTTCCCCAGCCTCCCCTCCTTTAGGTCACTATCAATTTTACTTAGTAAGTCATTTTCATAAGGTCGTATAGGGTGCATTGACATTTTATAATCGATTCTCAAGTGTTAAGGATAGAATAGAATTTCTAATAAAAATGTATTATGTTGTTGAAGTGCGATTTAGGGATTTGTCATGAAAGAAGTTTAAAGACCGAGAGAGAACGAAGATGTCTGCATACGGACAAGATAAAAAAATTGTAAAGATGTGAAAGACTTTATTGAGACGAAAACAGGATTGATATTTTAAATTCCTTCGCAACTCATTCAAAGATTAAAAATGATTTATTTTTTCCTATAAATGTTGGCTGGTTACTATTCAATAATTTGTAATTAATTTGTGACATTTTTAAAGATAAATTTTGGTGGTTGGATAGAAGAGAACCCAAGTTTCCATGGTAACATTCTTGCACAAACTTTTGCATATTCATAGCCCTTGAGTTCAAAGTGAAATCTGTTCCTATTAGAAGGCAACCTTGCAAAACTTGCGGATTTTCGTATTCCGTGAGAATTTCTAATTACTTTACTACATATATATGAGGGTGTGATTAAAATAGAATCTTTATCGTTCTTAATTAGTCGTTCATGTCGTATTCAAAATTCCGGAAGACTCGAAACAAAAAAAGATAATGAAATAATGAATAGGAATATTGGAATTTCTTCTCGGATAGTGAAAGTGAATATTATTCAGAGTCCTGTCTGTCTTCTGCTGCTCTGGGAAAAAATTGAATCGGTCATTTCAAAAACCACCTATGTCATACAATCAGAACTTTTCAGGAATCAATAAAAATTGTGTAATTCACAAATAAACGAATTTTCAAGGAATTTTTTGGGCAGAATATAGTGTTTGTACTTAAAAGTTTGTGAATATCGAATAATCTTTATAAATCAATAATAAATTTAAACAAAAAAAAAAGAAAGACTATTCTTGATTTATGTTGTTTTAGCAAGAAACAGGGTTAAGTAGTATTAAATTTGAACAAAACAATCATATTAACCAAAGTTTTAATCAAAATGAATGAAGAAACAGTTTCTGAATATCGAATAATTTTTATAAATGAATAATAAATTAAAAAAACAAAAAAAAAACAGATAAATTATTTTTGACTTATGTTTTTTTTGTAAGAATCTTTAGCTCGCATTAAATTTGAACAAAACAATCATATTATGACTTGTGTCGTTTAAGCAATGAACGACGAGTTCTGGGTGATGTTTGAAGAGGAAGGAATGTACTGACGTGCATGGTTTTTACTCAGATTATGGGTTAACCTTTGTTTGAAAGTGTTCGCGATAACAAAAAAGCATGTTTGGAAAAATCTTGAATTAGGTGGTTTTTGAAATGACCGATTCAATTATTTTTGATCCCCTTTATATTTCATTATTATCGGAATACTAAAAGATCAAAAGTAATAATAACTTTTTGGTATAAAACGATAAATTTCGTGTTGATTATAGAGATAGCTTTACATGAAATAACTACACTTTTTTATTGAAGTACTTCAAGTTGCAATTCTGGACCTGAGAAATATCTATTGATTGACATAAATCAATAAATGAAGTACGATATGTATGTTTAAACTTATTAAATTGATTATAAAATCTTTATAATTTTTTATTTATTCATGTTTTTATTTATTTATTTATTTTTGATGTGAAAAATCTATTGGCGCGTTTGGGGGTAAGACTCTTATGCTGTTACTGCGATATATATGGTACTATATACTTCCTTTTATCTTTGAAATTTTCTAAATTCTTGAGCGTCCTATAACATTTTTTTATAGAGCTAAAATTTGGAGAGGGTTCTTAAAACATGAAATACACGAGACAAGATTTCGTCCTCTTCTTCTTTTCACGACGGAGAGGTCAATACAAGCCTTTAGGGGCTGTACCTTCTTGGTGTAACTCCTTTTCATTATGATATCATTAAAAAAAATTGTGGCCTTCACGGGACGCCCGGAAGATGTGAAATTTTGAAATTGATGGTTATTGAAAGAATTTATATTTAAAGCAATTGATCCGCTAAAGTTAAATAATATATTCAATAATTTCTTATGTTAATTTTACATATTTAGAAAATTATTTTAATAGGAAAAATGAATTGAACACCCGGTAGGACTCGAACCCGCGTCCTCTCTCTCCTATATAGCTGAAGATCGGCTTACCAGAGAGAGAACACGGGTTCGAGTTCTGCCGGGTGTCCATTTCATTTTTCCTTTTAAAATAATTTTCTAAATATGTAGAATTAACATAAGAAATTATTGATTATATTACTTGACTTTCGCGGCCCAATTGCTTTTAGTACCTATATTATTATTTTATTAAAAAAAAGTCTCTCGCTACCATATCCCCCCACCCAAAATAAAGAAATGTAGACTTATGCTTCACTCATTTTTAAAGTCACGAGCCGCCTCTGAGGAAAATCCAAAAAATTAATCTCCAAGTTAACAATTATAATGTCTCATCATGTAATTATATTGTTGTTTTTTTTGCATATTATAATGATAATTATTTAATTATTCTGATATTATTATTACAATTGCTTCCCGAGGCATGCATATTTCAAAATGAGGATAATTATTTAATCATGCATAATTAATTAAAATACATTATATAACAATCCTCATTGCCAACGGCTTTTGCCTATTTAAAACACTCGAAGCCATGAGAATTTACCTCGACTCGACGTCCCTGCTGGTTTCCATTTTTGCCCCGATTAAAATTATAAAAATAAAAGCTCAAATACCGACCGAGAGTCCTGTACCTAACACATCTTCCAAAATACTTATTTCTTATTATTTGTCTTTGTTAAGGAGAGGATGGATATCTGCTTAGATTTTTTCCATAATTTTATTTTGTTTTGTTAATCCCGTAGGGATAAAAATTGTGTGAAAAAGGTATTTTGATGACCTCCTATACCTTCATTTTAAAGTGAAAATCAACTTATTCTAATTGATGAAATTTTGACAGCCACATCTCAAACCTATGTCAAAAAAAAATTATTTTTGGCATCACCAAATTTTGGCCTCTGAGGACCACAATATCCGATTTTAAACTATTAATGACATGGATTTCTTCCACTTAGAAGTCACAAAGTGAAATTATTATTTTTTATCTCTGAGATAGAAGGTCTCAAAAGTGTTATGACCTCGGGAAGCGATTGGAATGCTTCACATAACATCCTATATCATTACATGATACAGAATATATATGTGAAAGTAAAAAATATTGTATGTCACAGGCGTAGAGAGGCAATCAAGATTGAGAGATTTGCTTCGGCTTATACTATATTCTTCTAAATACTCATGTGAATCCCTGTACTCGTCTTACTGCTCGTCCGTTGGATGCACACTCGTACTCAAGTGCATTATAAGCCACAATATCTCTCGTTTGTCGGATATTTTTCACTTTACGGCCTTGCCATAAAATATACTGTATTTTAGCATTCCACCAATTCTAAGAAAAAAACATTAGGATTATTATTCAATTTAAAATGGTTAAAATTAGGGTTTTCCTAGAGCGAACCCCTAGCTCCACCTTATGCCTGGCTCACATTATTCCAGTTCACTAGTCCAGGTCTGGATTGGATTATATCGTCTACATTAATTCCAGTCATCAAAAGCTGTAGAATCTGTCATAACAATGATTTCAAAAATTGTTTTAAAACTGTTCAATTACTACTATTAGAAGTAACTGAAGTAACAATGTGTGTTCACTGTTCAACGTTTAATACATCACTGGATTGGCCGTCCACATTATTCCAGTGGCCCTGGAATGAAAAAATAGGCCGAAAATCCAGTCACTGGACTGAATCGCTTACTGAAATGGGTACATTCCAGTGCTGTTTCACATTATTACAGTGGCATTCCAGCGCTGATTTTGGTAGCTGGACTGGAATGTTACTGGAATATTGTGAACTGGGCATTACCATGATTCACGGATCCCTAAAAATAAAACAAGAAAAACCACTTTTAATATTTTTATTTATAATATTTACATAGATCTATGTTACAAAGTTGTATTTATGTTTATTTAATTTTAATGAGATGGTTGGTGTTACCTTTTTGTGACCAAAGTCGTAATGTTTGGGTTGATGTTGCTAAGTTGGATCCTTAAATCTGCCTCTACTTGTAGTCTATTTCTATATTTATTTTTTAGATACACAAGAGTGAAAAAATCCTTTTCGCATAAATATATTGTGGGGAAAGGCAACAACTGCTTCAGCGCCAATTCCGATATTTTCTTATAATCAGATTTTAAATTTAACCAAAAATTTGTGAAAGCAGATTCTTTGAATTTTCTTTTTAAAGTCGAGTCACAACTCATTTCAATTACAGTAAAACCTCGTTTATCCGGCCCTCATTTATCCGGAACTCCGAATTATCCAGATCGGATTTATAGACAATTTTATTTTAATAAATGTTCACATAAATAATAATTTTTAACTCTGATAGGAAGAATGTAATTATAATTTCACTAAAAATTCGCTTTAATTTTGATATTTTTATATTTTGATATAAACATTTTATTTTTTTTAACATAATAAATTGAAATTCAATTATTTGAGGATTTGTTTTGTTTTTATTACCCATATATCCGGATTATCCGGTTTGCCTTTGTTCCCAGTTAGTCCGGATGTACGAGGTTCTACTGTAAGTGATTTACATGTCGGGGCTGTTATGTCTGTAACATTTACATGAAATGGCTCCATAATCCAATTTTTCCGTGGTCTAGGTTCGGAAAATAATCTCGAAGGCTAGAAGGTGTTCAATAATTACACTCTTTTATAATTTTATTTTTACTTTGTTCGCAAACCCCCTAAGGCAGGTCCGCGGACCCCAGGTTTGGAAACCTTGGCTTAAGGTAGTTCGGGACCTCTTATCTATCTGGTTGATCTTCGAAAAATCGTTTGTATTTCTGCAAAGTCTACCTACTAAATTTTTTAATAAAAACATTGTTAATAATGAGGTTTTTTTATTCATTCATCCCTGGCCTTTTAGCCATCAGATACATATTTTTACAATTAAAATTGAATTGATAACATAAAAAGTAAAATACAAATACAGTACAATACATAAACAATACAATAAAAAATACTAATAATGAGGTTAATTTCGAATAAAAATCTTTGTTTTGATAATATTAATAAAAAGAATATTGAGATAAATTTTTTCTCATTATAAAAACATTTATTTAACACAAAAACGATTTCAAGAAATAAAGTTGGAATTCTACACTAGTGCTTTTGTTATATTCTGTTGTTTGCAAATAACTTTTTATTTTTTACATTTATGAATAACTAATTAACTAAACTGTCAAAACTATTGAAAAATGTATCATTCGATTCATAAAAGTTGAATTATTGATCTGTATAAATTTGTTGAAAATGGTATAATTTGTATAAAAGTTATAGCTCTTTTAAAAACTCGGTCGATTTACTTCCATGTTAAAAGGACAATTTTCAATAATTTATGTCTCGGGAATGGGACAGACGATCAACTTCGGGAATAAATATTTAATACATCAATGATTCGATAGTAAAAATGATAAACAGTCCCGAGCCCCCTTGAATCATTAAATGAAGATACATTTAGTTTTTTAATTAATTTATTTTGAAAGATTAGAACGGTTCCCTTCTGTGCGTTACTTTTGGACAATCAAGCAGTACCCATACCACCCATTGATTTATATATATATATATTATATATATCTATGGAAAGAGAGATGAATTTATAAAGGGTAAAGTAGATGTGTAGGGCGGATGTGGAGTATCCTGATGGTGCGGGGGCAGAGGGTGGGGGGAAGGCTTTGTATGTGGTGCGTGGGTGTGCATTTGGATTGTGGATGTGTAATCCAGGCGTCGCAAAGCCCGTTTCCAATTTGGCGATGGGGCTTCGCCCTTCGCGTGGAACGCGCATACCGATGAGGCGAAGCGGCTGCGAAAACTGAAGCCTGGTTGGTTGAATCCACAGGCTTTAATCAAGACAAAATCAAAAAAAAAAATTAAAAAGAAAGCAGAAAAAACGAACACAAGGGCTACTCGTTATTTTACAATTTAATTTAATTTTAATTGACCATTGTCCTTGGTTCAATTCACAGGCTACGATGAACACAATCGAAATGCGAACCTTTTATCGAAAAGATCTTAACTTGTGTTCACTAATCAATTCCATTCACTCATCTCTTTCTCTTAATAACTACCAACAATTGGCAATGGCAAATGGCAAACTAATTCCAGAGTTGGGAAACTATTCCGCAATTCAATTATCACATCACTTAAACTATGCCAATAAATACTTCCTTGTACTTATAGGGTAGATGATGATGATGCTTGATTGCGATTTGTGAATAATAAATTTAATTAAGTTAAACCATATAATTATATCTTCGGCTGGCATTAGATGTATATCATTATTTAATTGAGCCTTTTAGATAACCAGGTCTCTTTCCCGGTATCTAGAGTTTTGTTCCACGTATGAGTTACATAGATCAAGGGAGTTCGGGACTGTTTATCATTTTTATAATAAAATTCTCAAATTTTTACCATCGAATCATTGATGTATTAAATATTTATTCCCGAAATTCGAAGTTGATGGTCTGTCCCATTACCGAGAAATAAATTATTGAAAATTGTCCTTTTAATGTAAAAGTAAATAGACCGAGGTTTTAAAAGGGCTATAACTTCTATACAAATTATACCATTTTCATTTAATTTATATAGATCAATAAGTCAACTTTACTGTATCGAGTGATATATTTTTCAATAGATTTGACAATCTAATTAATTAGTTATTCATAAATGTAAAAAATAAAAAGTTATTTTCAGCCAACAGAATAAACAAAAGCACTAGTTTAGAATTCCAACTCTATTTCTTAAAATCGTTTTTGTGTTAATTAAATAAATGTTTTTATAAAAAATTTATCTCAATATTCTTTTTATTAATATTATCAAAACAAAGATTTCTATTCGAAATTAACCTCATTATTAATAATTTCTTTTATTAAAAAAGTTAGTAGGCAGACGTTGTTCCTCTGCAGAAATACATAAGATTTTTTCGAAGATCAACCAGATAAATAAGCTGTCACAAACTCCCTTAAGATGATGTCACCTTTGGTACGGTACCGTCTAAATCAATGCGGCCCTCGGTGTCCTTACATGGGACCAGCGGTTATATATGACCTACGAATTGTGTGTTTTTTATATCGGGTATTTCAGAATGTATTTTAAATTAATTAAAAGAAATAGCGTTCCCTATAATTTCACAAAGAATAACATAAAAAATAATAATAATAAATTGAGTGGATTTTGATGAGGCAGTTCAAAATTCAAAAAGAGAGATAATTATAACTATCTTTTTTTATTCAAAACCGACGTTTCGGAGATTTATTCCTTCCTTCTTCAGGGTTTTGAAAGCTCAGTGAAGGAACTCTGAAGAAGGAGGGAATAAACCTCCAAAAAGTCGGTTTTGAATAAAAAGATAGCTATAATTATTATCTCTCTTATTTTAATATTGAACTGCATTATCAAAATCAATTAGTCAATTAGTTTCCAAGTTATGGACTTTTAAACAGTGGATACATTTTTTGGACCCCTCTGCATTGAGATAAATTTATCGTAGTTTAGATTATTTATTTTGGATTCCAATAATCACAAATTAATATTATATTAATATTACCAAAATATTTATGCGAGAATGTGACGTCATCTGTAGACGATGTTGGCCTCACTTCACTCTGTGTTGAGAGTAGCAGAGGGCGTGTCTATATATTTAATGATCTAAGGTTATATATGTTTCCCGGATTATGAAAGTGAATTACATACATTCGAAAAAATACTAAATTATCATCTTTAATTTAATTAATTTTGAAAGAGAATTTAGTAAATTAAAACTTTCCGTTTCTTTGATATTTTTAATGAAAAAACATTTGTGAAGTAAATAATTTGGTAAACCAAAGGGTTTGTTATTTTATTTTGAATACATATATACATACATACATACAACATATATAACACATAGATGGAGTAGATGAGAATATTTTCATAAGGAGAGAGAGAGAGATAATATTTACACTCATAACGTCTATGAGTGCTTTGCTATGAAATATGGAAATATTTGACAAGTACATACACAGTGCAGCAGCAGTTGTTTTTTATTTACTTCTCATATTTATTTATCCCTTTATATACATAGGTTTAACTCATAATACATTATTCATTTATTCACTTGGATAGTTTTTCATTTTTACTTGATAGAAGAAATATTTCCAAGAATATAAAGTATTTAGTAGAAAGAAATTGAAAATAAACTAGGTCATCGGCTGAATATTTCTGGATCATGCTCCTCTCTTTTTAAACTTGAAGATATTTATTTAATTTAAATAAAATCTGATAATTAACTCCGACAGCATACAAAGGTTTTCATACCGTTCTGCTGTGGCCACACCCAGAGCGACTCATACGGTGTGGGAGGATCGGAGGGCTATGAGGGAAGATGTGGAGGCCCTTTAAAAAAAGAAGAGATATAAGATATAAAATTATTAAAAATATATTTTTTCTCTAGGTGAAACGTCATTTCAAAAAATCAATTATCTCCAATGATTATTAAGATAAGTACAGTAAAACCTCGTTTATCCGGGCCACCGGATTATCCGGATCGATTTTGTATAAATTTTTATTTCAATAAATGTTCACATAGATGACAATTTTTATGATAGCAATAATGTAATTATAATTTCACCAAAAATTCGCTTTAATTCTGATATTATTATATTGACGAAGTCGGAACGGAGTATTTTTTTTAATATATGAATTTTTTTAAATAATTCTATCTAATTTTGATATAACATTTTTTTATAGTAATAAATTCAAATTCGCTTTTTTGAGGATTTGTTTTGTTCTTATTACCCATAATTCCGGATTATCCGGAATTTTTATTATCCGGTTTGCCTTTGGTCCCAGTTAGTCTGGATAAACGAGGTTCTACTGTAATTTGTTATCATCAACGTCGAAATTCGATATTGATTACATTTTTTCCACTATTATTATCAAGCTATTTTGGCTTATTATGTATCCATTTTCAAGTATGTAGTATTTATAAATGTAACTATACATTAGACCTCCAAATATTAAAAGTAGCTTATTTTATCGATTTAATCTTATCTGAAGGTACACGTAATCATTCTAATATAACAAAATAGCATTTCAATTAAGAATTTTGTAGTTTAAATGAAATATTATGAAAACATTCAGTTTCTTCACAGGGCAGCGAGTCGACTATAGAAATGCCAAAAGGGTTTAATTTTTTCCTCATCACATATTCAATAAATCTATTGAAATTTCATATCTATGAAATATTTTCTTATCAATCTTTATACAAATCAAATCAAATAGTTTTATTTACAATATTTTCATTTTAAAATGTTGTTTATATGACGTCTAATTTGAAAAAACGCTAATCACTATACTTTGAAATAATTGTTGAAAATATAAAATTAATAAATATTATAAAACAATCGATTATTGTATTATATTTAATTTTGAACGAAATTTATATTAGTTTTAAGAAAATGGTATAAAGCTAGAAAACATTACAAATGACTCTCGTGCCGGTGACTTCGGCCAACGCGCTCGCCAAAATTGACCAAAATAATTGCAAATAGAAAGAAATCGATCTTATTTTATCGATTTCCTCTATCTGAAAATTCGCACTATGTCCATTATAAGAAAAATAGCATTTTGATTAAATTTTGTAGTTTAAAGAAATTACATGAACAATTCGAAAAATTTCTTCTCCAGGAGGAGCAAAACAACTAGAAATAGCTAACAGTTTTATTTTGTTTTCTCATTGAATATTTATTCAAATCTATTTAAATTTCATACCTGTTATTTTCATTTTATTTTTTATATCAAATAGTCATATTAGGAAATTTGCATTTGAAATAGTGAAAGTTTATTTAAAGTCCAATTTGAAAAAATGCTATGCTCGTTGAAAATTTTATAAAAAAATATAAATTAATAGATATTATAAAACAATTAATTATGAATAATTAATACCATTTTGAACAAAATCGGTGGTACTTTTTCAATCGTAAAAAAGCAAACTGAACCATCAAAAGTATGTTTTTTGAAAACACGCGATGGGTTTGAAAAATGCTGAAAAAAAAGTCGCGCAAATGAGAAACATTTGACTTTTGACATGGGTGAATTTTAAAATGTTTCTAAAACGGCCTTTCATAGAAGTTTTTTCGGAGTTTTTAAATAATTTCTCGAAAAATTACCCTGATCTCGTTCAAGCAATTAAATGATTCATAGTGAATTGTTTTATAATATCTATGTTTCATATTTTTTATAAAATTTCAACTGAAATATTAGCGTTTTAGAATTGAACTTCAAATAAACAACCTTTAAAAATGCAAATTTCCTAATGTCTTTTTGATATAAAAATATTGAAAATAACACACAGGTATGAAATTTCAATAATTTGAATAAATGAAGCGGCAGCCATTTCTAGTTGATTCACTCCCGAGGAGAAGAAATTGAATCTTTTCATACAATTTCTTTTTTAAACTAAAAAATTCTTAATCGAATTGATATGTTCTTATAGTAGATTGAACCTTCAGTTAGTCGTTATCGAATCGATTTCTTTCTCGACTATATTAATTGTATATCAGAGAATGTATCACCATCAGACATATATATTGATTTAAGTCCATTAACTCTTTAATATTGGAATATTTTTTGCTTTTTAAACGCTATTGATCTTAGACATTTTGCCCATATGAACTTTTCTGATCGAAATGAAATCTTGTTTAATAAAGAATAAATAAAATTATATAAATTTGTGTGACTCAAATGGTTAGGCAGTAGGTGAAATTTGGAAAGTTAGATAAATCATAATACAGAGGCTTAGATATTTCACATATTCAAAAACTCTAATGAAGCATTTGCGATATTTTAATTTACTAAAATTAACTTCATTTTCTATAATTCGCTCAAAATGGCTATTTTAAATATCTAGAAAGATTTTTCCTCCTCTTCAAGTGGCATATTCGATTCGGGACTCGACGATTACTGTAGTATCCTCATTGTAATTTTTCAGGAAGTACCATGAGGGTAGTTTTCCCAATGATATTGTTAGTGACCAAAAAGAAAAACAAGGGGGGGATTAAAAATATTTTCAAACAAAAATGGAAGAAAGCTGATATTTCTAATAAAATAGTCTCATAATTAAAAGGAGATATTACTAATTGATAATAGACTCAAAATTAAGAAGGGGATATTATGAATCATTATGAGATAAGGCGAAGATGTTTATCAAATAACTACAAAATAATAAAAATAAATATTTATAAAAAAATTATTTTTCCTAAATTTTTAATAAACATTTGGATGTTGATGAAGGCGGTCAAGGTGGTTGTAAAAAATAAGACTATATCGGATTTATTCTTCATTTATTCGATAACCGACGTTTCGGAGATTACTCTCTCCTTCTTCAGGTAACGAAAAGTCAATGATTGATATACTTTCATTGACTTTCGTAAAAATCAATGATTGATATACTTTCATTGACTTTTCGTAAAGATCAATGATTGATATACTTTCATTGACTTTTTCGTAAAGTCAACTGAATGATATACTTTCATTGACTTTTCGTAAAAGTCAATGATTGATATACTTTCATTGACTTTTCGTAAAAGATCAATGATTGATATACTTTCATTGACTTTTCGTAAAAGTCAATAATTGATATACTTTCATTGACTTTTTCGTAAAAAGTCAATGATTGATATACTTTCATTGACTTTTCGTAAAAAGTCAATGATTGATATACTTTCATTGACTTCGTAAAAGTCAATGATTGTCTTACCTAATTGTTTTTCGTTACCTGAAGAAGGAAAGTAAATCTCAAACATAAGTTATCGAATAAATGTAAAATAATAAAACTGATATAGTCTTATTTTTTACAACCACCTTGGACTGCCTTCATCAACATCCAATAGTATATTTATACCAGTCCGTCTCCTAAAGAAAAACTCTATCAAATTTTTGATAAATATTAGAATTACAGTCCATATCTGACCTTTTGTTAGGTGAATTTTTGTTATTTAAAATTTCAATTTTTTTTTTTTCAATTGTTTTTACTTTACCATACAGGGAATGGTCAAGTATTTTAATAGTGCATGAAAAAAGTGATTTTTTTGCTTCGTTTTTTCGAATTATCTCAAAAAACGGCTGAAACTATTTTGATTAAGAAAAATTGAGCGAAACCATGTTGTTACCCTGTCTACAAAAAAAAATCCTTGGAAAAAATATATTTTTCGAGATATTAACTGTTTTGTCAAAATGTCTGTTAGTTAGTAGGTTAGTAAGTGCGTGCGATACCAAATTGTTGTGGATGCTCTAACTCAAAAACTAGTGTGGATATCAAAATAAAATTTCACATGTAGTTTTAGTGCATTGAGATTAAGAGCTAATTAGATTTTGGTTGAAATCGGACAGAAAATTAAGGAGGGGTTTAAAATTAATACTTTAAGATTTTCAAACTAAAAAAAAAAACAAGAAAAAGGAAATCTATATATATATAAAATTAAGGTTTTGTCTGTACATTGGTCCAAATCACGCCAAATTTTTGTTGCACACGTTTTATGCAAAGTTATGAACGAAAACACCCTCAACAAAATTCCTGTATGTCTGTCTGTTTGCGTGGTTTGAAAAGTTGCTCACGATTCACGTAAAAACGGCTGAAGGGATTATTATGAAATTTCATATTTGGATCAGATATTTTCTAACTTACGTTTATTCCTATATAAAGTTTTGATATTTTGACCCCAAAAGGGGGTTTAGGGGGGCGGACGAATGAAAATTATCAAATAACTCCTAAATTATTAACTCTAAGTCAAATTTTATTATGAGCAAAGTTGTAAGAATGTGATTTCTGGCAACTTTTGTTTAAAAAAATCCACCCAAAAAAGCATCCAAAAAAGGGGGTGGGGGAGGGTGAAAAAATGTAAACTGACTAGCAAGTGGGCCGCCGAAGGCGGCCCTTGCATCTAGTATAATATAAAATTATCTAATAATAATCGAAAATATTATGACTTTCAGCAAGTGCTCCTTGTGGAGCCTATGATGAAAAAAAACACAAACAAAACACAACACAACACACAAAAGATTATTATATTTTTTGGGAACAAAATTAGGGGGAGAGGGGGGTCAAAAAATAAAATCTAGGCCCTTGGACCAAACCGAACCAAATATTGAATAGTTTTGGTTAGTTTTTGCACTTTTAGTCTTCTGGAGGCCCACTGATTATGTTTACAAAATTTGGTTGAGTTTGGTATA
>JALMQS010000340.1:0-160364 GCA_024734495.1 Forficula auricularia
AGTCGTGCTTGAACTCTGATACGGTCAACATCGAATATTATTCTCCTAATCAGATAAGAAATTCCAATTTTATACTTCTATTTATACGCATATATATTATTTTTATCTATTACCTTTTAATTAACATTTAAATTTTTAAACTGTGTTTTTTTTTTAATATTTACTTATTATTACAATAGAATTTATTTATTATTTTTGGGCCTTGCGGGTCGTTAAGGCCCAATCACACGGGGCATGACGGAGGAATCAAGTTTTCCTCCGTTAGCCCACAAGAGGCTTAGACCCGACTTCGATCAACAAATTGAATCGAGTGTTAGCCTTAATTCTATCCATATGATAGAAAAATTTTCCCAAAAACCATTGCCACGTTTCTTGGTTCTGAGTCACGTCGATAAAAATCAGAGACTAAATAAAGTCTCTCCTTTTATCACAAACAAAACTATTACTTACCAAGCAGGAGAAGTAAAAACAATTAAGAAGCTACGCAATGGTTCAATCTTGGTAGAAACATTTAATGACAAGCAAACTACGGCTTTAATGAAGCTAAAATGTCTTATGCCTGATACTCCGATTAACGTAGACACCCACCATCAACTAAATACCTGTAAAGGCGTTATATACTGTAACGACCTAATTGACTTACCCAAAGAAACATTACTGGATGAGCTTAAAGATCAACATGTAATAGATCTTTATAAAATAACGCGCAAAGAGAATAATCAATTGATAACTACACCTTTAATAATTCTAACTTTTGGAACTCCAACCCTTCCACTTAGGATTAAAGCAGGTTTTTATAGTCTCTCTGTCAGGAAATATATTCCAAATCCTCTTCTTTGCCGTAGGTGCATGTCATATGGTCATTCTCAGAAATTTTGTCAATCCAAACATGAAATATGTGCTTTCTGCGCACAACAAAACTGCCAGAAAAGTGAGTTAAATGAATGTCTTAACGAAAAAAAATGTCACAATTGCCAGGGTCCCCACCCTGCCTTTTCCCGATCTTGTTCTGTATTTCTAAGAGAAAAGGAAATTTTGAAAACAGCATCAGACCAAAATATCAGTTACTTTGCCGCTAAGGCTCAATTCCAGAAAAAAATAAACAATTCACAATCAACTTATGCATCAAAAACCCAAAATACTACCAGACCCTGCTCTTCCTGCGAAGACCTAAAAAATCAAGTAAAAATTCTAACTGAACAAATCACTACTTTAACAGCGCAAATCAAAACCTTATTAACTAAAGAAAATAAAAACACTGAAACAAATAACCAAGAAAAAATGCATATTGATGAATCGCAAACAATAACTCCTTCTCAGCTCTCAGAACCATTAAAACTAAATTTAGTTTGTGTCGGAAAATCCGACACTGAACAAAACATCTCTTGCACAAGTGATACTGACTCAGAAACGCTATATAAAGAGTCAAATAATCATACAAAAAATAAGCAAAAAACAACATCGAGATATAGAATAAAAAAGAAGAATACTAAAAAATTAATATTTTAGTTGACCTCTATATATTTATTTATTTCTCTTACAATGGATCCACTAATAAACATCTTACAATGGAACTGTAATGGTTTTTATAATCATTTTGAGGAGATTAAATTACTAATCAATAGATTCGATCCCATATGTATTTGCCTTCAAGAAACCCACACCTATCGCGAACAAGAGGTCTCACTAAAAGGATATAATATATTTAGAAAAGAGCTGGAAAGGGGCGTCAAAGCTCATGGGGGAGTTCTCATTTGTGTTAAAAATAATATTAAGTCAGATCTAATAACTCTTAATACTAATTTGCAGGCGGTAGCGGTAAAGATAGTTATTGACTTCCCGATTACAATTTGCAATATTTATCTACCCCAAGGCGAAAATGTCTCTCTCGGCGACTTTGAAAATATAATAAATCAACTTGATAATCCATTTTTATTTTTAGGGGACTTTAATTCAAAAAATCCAATTTTTGGAGGAAATGTTTTGGATGCTAGGGGGAAATTATTAGAAAATTTATTATTGAACCAAAATATTTCTTTTCTAAATGATGGATCACCAACCTATTTCAGTTTAGCACATGGCTCATCTTCTACAATCGACTTTACTTTTGTCTCTCCAACAATGAAGAGTAAATTTAACTGGCAAGTAAATAACGACTTATGTTCCTCAGATCATAGACCCATAATAATTTCATCTTCTCAGATAAATTATCATACTCAAAGATCGAACTCTAAATGGAGGCTTAAGCAGGCTAATTGGCCCTTGTTTGAACGTCTCTCATTCGGGGACTGCGATGATCGACTCAATCCACTTGAGAAAATGAAATATATAACTAATACAATATTAAAAGCTGCAGAAACATCCATCCCCAAGACAGGCACTAAAAATAAAAAACCTGGTGTCCCTTGGTGGAACAATGAAATCAAAAATATTATCAAATTAAGGAACAAAGCCCTTCGCAAATTTAACAGCCATCCGATTAGCGAAAATCTCATAAATTACAGGAAAATTAGGGCGAAAGCCAAGTTTATCATAAAGGAAAAGCAAAAGGAAAAGTTGGGAAAATTTTATATCTACCATCACGCATTCTACCCCCAGCAAGTTCGTGTGGGATAAAATAAATAAAATTCAGGGTCGTTACTCTCAAAACATGAAATTTTTACACATCGATGGTAATATTATTTATAATCCCTTTGAAATTGCGAACATCTTCGCTGATAAATTTTATCGAGCTTCGTCGAATATCAATTACGATGTCGAATTTTTAAATATTAAATATTTAAAAGAGCAAACAACATTCTCATTCAACTCTAGGAATGATGAACCATACAACAGACCTTTTAGCTATAATGAATTTGAGTATGCTCTAAAAAACTCTAAAAGCACCTCGCCTGGTCTTGACGGTATTCATATAGAAATGATTAAACATCTAAATGCAAATACCAAATCATTATTATATAATACTTTGAACGAAATTTGGATGAATGATCTTTTCCCTCAACCCTGGAAAAAAGCAGTACTGGTCCCTATCCCAAAACATAATAAAAATATCGACAAAGTAGAAAGCTTTCGACCTATTTCTTTAACAAGCTCGATCTATAAAATTTTAGATCGTATGGTCAACAAAAGACTATCTTGGCTTCTTGAGTCAAATAATCTTTTATCTAATTTTCAATGCGGTTTTCGACCCGGAAGATCGTGTCTTGATCATCTAGCTCGAATGGAAAATTATGTACAATCTGCATTCCTAAACAAAGAACATGTTATCGCTGTCTTTTTCGATCTAGAAAAGGCCTATGATAGAACTTGGAGGTTTTTAATTTTAAAAAAATTGAATAAATGGGGTATTAAGGGTCATTTGGCCCATTTTATAAAAAATGTCTTAACTGATCGCACCTTTCAGGTACGAATTCAGAATACACTTTCGGAGAATAAAATCCAGGAAAATGGTTTGATCCAAGGGAGTCCTCTTAGTTGTAACCTATTTGCAATAGCCTTTAACGATGTGGTATCTGAATTAGGATGTAAAGTCGAGTATTCGATTTATGCAGATGATTTAACCCTGTATTGCAAATCTAAAAATATCAATATACTAAAAAATAGATTGCAAGTTGCTATAAATAAAATTGTCTCATGGACCAAAGAAAATGGATTCAAAATATCAATCGAAAAATCCGCGGCCATACATTTTTGCAGGCTAAGACGTTGTTTTGATAACCCGGTTCTTGTATGCGACTTACGCCCACTTCCATACAAAGACTCCATAAAATTTTTGGGTCTTCATCTGGATAGAAAATTAAAATGGGATGAACATATTTTACATATAAAGCGAACGTGCATTAAATCAATCAACTTACTAAAAGTCTTGGCTAATCATACATGGGGAGCCGATACGACATCCTTATTCAGGATCTATAGATCACTTGTAAGAAGTAAAATAGACTATGGTAGTCCCGTATATGCTTCAGCAAGGGAAAACATATTAGCAAAACTTAATACAATTCACAATTCATGTATAAGGATTTGTTTGGGAGCCTTCCGGACAAGTCCAGTAGTAAGTATTTCGGCTTTGGCAGAAGAACCCCCACTCAGAGTGAGAAGGGAAACTTTGTCTATGAACTATATATGTAAAATTAAATCGACACCTTCCCACCCCACTTTTAAGTCCATATTTCTTAATAGGCTTACAAATAAATTTCTGTCTAAGCCTAGAAGCACACGGCCACTGTCAGTTGGGATGAAAAATTATATAGATTCTCAACAAGATAATCTTGAGAATCTGGTCAATTTTATTCCATGTCCAGAACCTCCTTGGAGCCTAGCTAGACCTTTCTTAATATGGGATATGTTAAGTCATATAAAAAGAAACAAACACAATTATATACAAGAATCTGTTTCTAAATACCATTTCCAAGTTTCCCAACCACCAAATAGCTTATACTGATGGGTCAAAATCTAATTCTTTAGTAGGATGCGCTTTTAAAATAGGCTCAATAGAGAAATATTATAAACTACCTCCTGTAAGCAGCATCTTTACTGCAGAATTAATGGCACTCATGTTGATCCTCACGAAGATTAAATCTTTATGTTATGACAAATTTGTAATTTGTTCAGATTCTTTAAGTGCCCTTAAATCTATAGAAAACATATATAGCCAACATCCGCTGATACAGAGAATCCTTATCCTCATTAAAGATCTGCAGCAAGACGGCAAAGAAATAATTTTTTTCTGGATCCCAGCGCACAAAAATATACCAGGAAACGAAACTGTAGACCAGCTAGCAAAAAAGGGGGCTACAAAACGAACTCCCGACTTCACGATGGTGTATTATCATGATCTAAAGAAATATATCACACGAACCTTCAGAGAAAATTGGAAAGATGAATGGAATCAAATCGAAGGCAATCACTTGAAAAAAATAATGCCAGCGATACAGAAAGTTGAAAATATAGTTTCAATGTCGAGAAAACAACAAACTATTCTTAATAGACTAAGAATAGGACACTGTTTTTTCTCACACCAACATCTTTTGAATAAACAGACTTCCCCGTATTGTATTGATTGTAATAAACAAATGAATGTAAGCCATGTTTTGTTGGAATGCCCCTTATATGACAACGATAGAAGCAGGTTTAAAATTCAGGATAGCCTGGAGAAAATATTGTTCGAACCTGAAGGGTTTGATAATTTATTCATATTTTTAAAAGCAATAAGGATTTTTGCATTTATATAAATTAAATTAGATCCTTACAAAAGAGAATAAATCTGGTGACGCTAATGACCTTTGTAGTCGCCGCGTCCTTAAAAAAACGTAAAGTCCCCCCTCCTTTCATCAAGGAAGCAGAGACTTAGAAATAAGCCGAAATAAAAGACCAAGAGAACAGAGCCCACTAGAACAATTTCCAGCTCTTTTTGGTTGGATAAATAATACCGCGGTGCAAATTGACAATTTTCAACCTCGTTTTCTTGTAAAAAATCTGTGCAAAGTGTCCCCCTTTCATAATAAATAAAATAATTACTAACAAAAATTGTAAACACCCTTAAAGAACAAATCGAAATGTTAACCACAAAATTACCCACCCTCGTTGGTGTCTTTTGGGGGGTCACCCATGTTTTCCCATGGTCAACCCCAATTTAAACAATATGCCAATCTTAAAATGTTATTAATAAGAGTATTATTTAAAAAATTTAGGATATATATATATATATATATATATATATATGTAAAATGAAAAATATATTTTTAAAAGTAAGCCGAAGTAATCTGCTTATCAGAGCAGAGGGTGAACCTTGGACACTTCTTATCCGCTTGACTGTCGATCACTGACTGGATTAAATAATTTAAATTCAAATCAAAAAGCAAGCCCCGAAAAATTTGATAATTTGATCACCATTTCACAAACAACCACTCCATACACATCTTCTCAACCAATTGCTTCTACCTCCGCTTTTCAACCTCCAGAAATCTTTAAACATCCAATAGAAATTAATTCAAATCTAACTTTCGTAGAAAGCTTAGAACACAATGAATCGACTACGGATAGTGAAGTGATTACAAATCAAAATAAAACTACAAACTTCCCGAAAGCAAAACGTAGAGGCCGAGTTAAGAAAAATAAATAATCCAATCATTCATATTATTTATTCATCCATTTTCAAATACTTACCGATTTTTCCTTTTATCTTTAACTAATCTATAATGGCTTTCAACCTTATGCAATGGAATGTGAACGGTTATTTTAAAAGATTAGAAGAAATTAAATTACTAATAAATAAATTTGAGCCAGGTATAATAGCCTTACAGGAAACCCACCTACACCCCTCTTACAATGTCTCCTTGAAAGGTTTTGACATTTATCGCAAGGACTTGGTCGATGGTCCCAAAGCACATGGGGGCGTCTGTCTCCTTGTCAAAAATAATATTGTTTCATTTCCACTTGATCTAAACACAGATTTCCAAGCAGTTGCCATTCGCATAAAAATTCCTTCCGTTGATTTAATAATTTGCAGTGTTTATTTCCCACCCAACAAACCTTTTACCAGGAGCGCGATTATTGATCTGCTTGATCAGCTAAAACCACCTTTTTTTCTACTCGGCGATTTCAACGCCCATAGCCCACTATGGGGTAACGATAACGGCTCATCCCAAAAAGGGAAAATCATTGAAAATATCATAGGCGAATAAGACATATCCCTCCTGAATACAGGGTCAAATACACATTTTAGTTTAGCTTATTCATCCTTTTCTGCAATCGATATATTATCTTTTTGTTCTCCATCCATTTATAATCGCGTATCTTGGAAAACTCATAATGACTTATGTAATTCGGACCATTTTCCAATTTTATTAGGTTACCAGCTTGATTTTCCAGTTTATAGAACTCAAGCTAGATGGATAATCTCTTTCGGAAGCTATTTCTCAAAAGTATCATCACCATCTAACTACAATACAAAGTTCATACAATATAAAAATATGATTGAACAAATTCCTCTTGACTTCGATTCGCAAAATTTAGAAGACTATAATATGCCCTTCTCTCTCCGGGAATTTGAAACCGCCTTAAAAAATTCAAAAAATACTTCGCCAGGTCCAGATAACATACACAACTTAATGTTAAAAAATCTAAATCTTAATTCACGTATACAGCTATTAAAGATTATAAATAACATCTGGATAAATGACCTCTTTCCCGACTCTTGGAGGAAAGCAATTTTAATACCCATCCCCAAACCACACAAGGACGCCCATTCTATGGAGAATTACCGCCCAATTTCAATGACATCTGTTATCTGCAAATTAATGGAAAGAATCGTAAACGGAAGGTTGAAGTGGATATTAGAAAATAGAAATCTAATTTCAAACTATCAATGTGGATTCAGGCGTAATCGTTCCTGTTTGGACCAACTATCCAGACTTGAAAATTATATACAGGATGGCTTCATTAATAAAAAACATACTGTTGCCATTTTTCTGGATTTAGAAAGAGCCTACGATACTACTTGGCGTTTTTCTATACTTAGAAAACTGAACGAATGGGGGATCAAAGGCCATTTAGCCCATTTCATTCGCAATTTCCTATCGGACAGGAGCTTTCAAGTGCGAGTTGGGAACACTCTTTCCAATGTATTTAAACAGGAGAATGGAATCGTACAGGGATCAACAATTTCAACAACCCTTTTTAACATCGGCTTAAATGACATTGTCTATAATATCAAAAACCCAATACAATATTCTCTATTTGTAGACGATTTAACAATATATTTAAAATCAGATAACCTCGATTTCCTTAAAACTAAATTACAGCTTTGTATTAATAATATTAGCAAATGGGCAATGCAAAATGGATTTAAGATTTCTGAGAGCAAAACATGCTGTATGCATTTTTGTAGACTTCGTGGACCACACCCCGACCCCTCCTTAACTTTAAATGGAAATATAATACCCTTTAAAAATGAAAACAAATTTTTAGGCTTGCTTTTCGATAAAAAACTTACATGGAGATCACATATCAGTAATCTCAAAATAAAATGCTTAAAAAATATTAATATTCTTAAAGTATTGTCAAATACTCAATGGGGATCCGACTCGCTCAGTCTGTTGCGGGTGTATAAGGCACTGATTCGTAGTCAAATAGACTACGGGGCACCTGTATACTCTTCAGCTAGAGAAAGTGTACTTAAACAACTCGACCCAATTCACAATTTAGGAATCAGAACTGCCTTAGGAGCTTTTCGTTCAACCCCTGTTATTAGCCTTCTGGCCGAGTCCGGTGAACCACCATTAAGAGTGAGAAGAAAAATTCTATCAAATAACTATTTAATAAAAATAAATTCCCTGCCCAATCACCCATGTTTTAAAATGTTATTTTCTCCCACAAATGTGAACAAATATGTACAACGTACAAGGAGCACTAAGCCACTCGCAATAAGAAGTTTAAATTTTCAAATTGAATTTGAAAATCAATTGGACCAGTCCGTGAAAGTTATCAACCCCCCCTATCCACCTTGGCTTATAGAAAAGCCAAATTGTATATGGGAGCTTCTCAATTTTAATAAGAAAACGACCAGCCCTTGCATGTATGTACAAGCTTTTTATAATATAATTTCTAAATTCGAAAATTATTCTCTAATATTTACAGACGGGTCCAAACTTGAAAATAAGGTAGGATGTGCTTTTAAAATTGAAGAATCAGAGAGAAATTTCAAATTATCTTCTGTAACAAACATATACAATGCTGAAATCAAAGCTATTGAACTAGTAATGTCAACCCTCAGTCATCACCCAAACAATAAATTTCTTATAATCTCCGATTCGCTTAGTGCTCTTTCTCTCTATAATACAAAATTATAACACTCAGCATCCACTCATACAGAAAATACATTTATCCTTTCATAATTTAATTCTAAGAGGGAAAATAATCCATTTTATGTGGGTTCCCAGCCAGAAAGGCATCCCAGGTAATGAGCTTGTTGGCGAACAGGCGAAAAGGGGAGCCAATAAACAAAATTATGACTTCACAGAAAATCTGCCTGAAGACATTAAAAATTTTGTTAAAACCAAAACTATAAGTAACTGGAAGCTAGAATGGGAAAAAGTTACTAATAACTATTTAAAGATGATATCAATCATTACCTCTGGTTCAGAAAACCAACAAAATAGAAGGCTCCATACCAGCTTCAGATCTAAGTAGAAAAGAGCAAATTGAATTGACCCGCCTAAGGTTGGATCATTGCTTATTCACCCACGGCCATCTAATGAACAAGGATGACCCACCGATATGTCCAGCTTGCAAAGTTAGGATAAATGTAAATCATGTAGTAGTGGAATGCCCAATTTACGCAAGGGAAAGAAAATGTCATTCAATGGAGCACAAAGACTTAAAACAAATACTCGAAAATGAGGAAGGATACGATAATTTGTTTGAGTTTTTGAGAGCCATTAACATTTATCATAATATCTGAGTTCTCCCTTTTATATTTAACTATAAAACCAAACATGTAAAAGAAATTTAAAATATAACGCATTTAATATCTGTGGCGCAAATGACCACGCAGTCGAGGCGCCCTTTATACTGTAATAATAAAAAATTATAAAGAAATCACGAGGGATTGTCATTTACTAAATAAAAGTTGTTCGGTAAGATTTATTGCATATCCGTAGTTGTATTCACTTCCTCTGAAATCGAACTGCTAAAAAGAGGAATCCATTTGGCTTATGTATCGCGCTAAATATTTCACTCTTAATCTTTTTTTGAAAAATTTCGTGGTCTAGAAGTTCTAAATTTAAACAAATAGCCATGCCATTTTTCAATAATCTTTATTTAAATTATATGTGATGGCTATTTATTTAAATTTAGTACGGTACATGTTTGAATTAACCAAATATTCATTTTAGATAAAAAAAATGAATTTGAGTAAAAATTTGCTTATTGTTAAGAGATGATTATTTAAACTACTAATTAAATATATTAATAAGTTCAATTAAACGACGTTTAGAAGGTTACTTACAAGAATTCATAATTTTAACGATGACTGGAATTGTCCATTCGGGCTTTGTATTTATTTAAATCGGCATTTTTGTCTTGAGATACTAAAATAAATATAATATAAAAATTTAAAATGATAGAAACGTTTCGGAAAAAACGAAATTTTTAACTTACCGGGATTCTTATAAAGAATATTTTTATTTTTTTAAATTTTATCACATGCAGAAGGAAATTTTTTCTCAGTAATAATACGGGTTGTAGGTTTTATACATCGATGCTTCAAATTATGTGGAATGATCTAAGGTACCTTCCCCTAATTTTTTTTTTTTTTTTGTAAATATGTCAATTATCTTAACAATATATTAAAATATTATTTAATAAAATCTATTAATTATTTTAATTTAAGTTTGTGTTTCCAAGGGTTTTGACAAGTTCAAAAGATCACAGAAGTTAACCAACATGAGGCCAGGTTTTTCTTGAAGTGGTGACCCTTTCTAATACCAAGTGCTGTTGACATTTTTTACAACCTTCCCAATCCAAGTCATCATAGCATTGGAATTGAATGAGAAAGCCTAATGGGACATCGTGGGAGTTGCGGCCTTTTCTTCGCTAGAAAAAAACGACTCTATTCCTTAGAGCAGCGTTTGTCAAACTTTTTAAAGTGGGATATGCATATTAGTTATATAGTCAGGCTTATAGGAAATTGGAAATCTATGATCATGTTATTTGTTAATGAGCATACATTTCTATTTTTTTTCTTTTTCTTGTTTGTTAATTTTTAATTTCTTTTAATTGATTTGTATTTGTGTTTATTCATTTCTGTAGTTAATTTGTATTGATGTTTTGGTGACTTAGCCACAGAGGACTTGTGCCTCTAAGCAGGTCAAGTCATTTTAGCCCCGCTACCACCAAAATATAAAAAACTTTCGTTCCATCCCCAGATTTCCACCCCATAGAGCAGTACGTAAAGGCCGAATCAAAGTGTCGAACAGTAAACAATTTTTCTTATACTTTCCAGTCCGCTTCTTTTCATTATGCTCCACACTGCACCTATTATTTTTCTTGCATTGTTACACTGCTCCACGATGTGATCTTTCTTGTTGTTGCTTTTTGTGAAAATAACGCCAAGGCACCTGTATCTTTTTACTTCTTCTATTTCTTCGTTATATATTTTCCCCAGTGTTTTTTCTCCCCTCTCTTCCTTGCTTTCTGAACTTGATAATTTTCGATTTATTTGTGTTGATTATTAGCTCATTTTTAACGCAATATCTTTCCAGATCTCGAAGAATTTCTCTTAATTCCTCTTCATGATCTGCCATGACCTCCACGTCACCCGCGAACTTAATACACTGTATCTTTCTGCCCTCTATCACAGTGCCGAGGTTTTTCCTCTCCCAGGTTTCTTCTAAATCATCTATGAAAATACTGAACAGCGTAGGGCTCAGCGGGCATCCTTGTTTCAATCCTTTTGTTGTCCAAAATTTCTTTTTTCCTACTGTTGCGTTGTCTTCTGCCATGTGGTTTTCGGTGTTGTTATAAATTTATTTTATCATGTTATACATTTTTCCCTTCATTCCCTTTTTCTTTAGTTTTCCTAGTAGGATCTTTCTGTTCACTTTATCGAATGCGGCTTTGAAGTCTAAAAAAAGCACAAACAACTTGCCTCCTTTTCTTTTAAGTTTGTTTTCTATTAAGGTGTTCATTATAAAAACTGCGTCCTGTGTTCCGTATCCGTTCCTGAATCCATTTTGGCTTTCTCTTAATTTTCCCCTTTCCTCTAGCCATTTCTTGATTCTGTTATTCATTATACCAGTCATGATTTTATAGGATGGATTCAAGAGTGAAATTCCTCTATAATTCCTTGTCTCTTTTTCATCTCCATTCTTGTATATTGGACATATTTATAGCCTCCCTCCATTCTTGTGCTATTTCTTCACTCTTCCATATCTCGTTTAAAGCCTTCAGTAGTTCATCTTTAACTTCCTTTGGAGAAAGCCCATTTAGACAGTACATCAGTAGTTAGTAGTGTTAGTGAAGAGCCGAGATCATTTTATTTAATGAAGTATAAAATTGAGGATAGGCTTTCACTCGAAGATATCTATGCTGAAAATCATTAGAACAAATATTAACTGTTTCTATTTGAATGCGAAATGAATTATTGATGCAACAAGAATATACCTTAAAGGCATTGTTGATATATTCTTTAATTTCAGAAGGAATAAATAGTGAGAAGTTTTTTTGAATTTTTTTTCTGAGCAAATTCTTGAAAATCTTGCTGTTCTTGTAATACAATTGGAGATAAATTCTAAAAATATGCTTAAATTTAATTATATGGTTTATTTTTGAATATGTATATTTATAATTATAACAAATCTTTCATGTTGAACATAAGCTTAGGCAGATATCAATTTAAGGGAAGGGGGCTGTTTTATCAAAAACTATTAATTTGATTGATATGAAATTTTTATTGAAGTATTTTTTCATGACCTAAGTACTATAGTGTTGCGCAACCGCGAGTAGCCTAGTCAAATGATACAAATGTATAAAAATGGTTATAATAAAATTTATATAAATCATAAAATAGAAAAAAAAACTGAATTCATTTAGAAAAAACATCCAACCGATAAAAACAAACTTATTTATTATTTTGAAAGACAATTAATTGGATTAAAAGCATATAAAAAAGTATTGCAAGTTCCACATGAATCTAATTTCTCAAATGTGAAATCGTATTTTTTGGTGGCAATGCATATAGTGAAGACAAAGAATGTCTTTACAATTGGAGAAGATTTAATTAAGCCTTTTGGTACGGTGATGTATGTGTGTACTAAGCCTTTTGGACAATCAAGTGTGAAAATGTTTTTTGTGTTTTCTTTTTAAATTTTATATGCTTTTTACTTATTTTTCTGTATCTTTTTATAATTTATTGTTTTCTGTAGGAGCCGGGTCCTGACGATAGATAACAATAAAAAAATTCAATTTTTTTTCTTTCTTTAAAATTAATATATAATGTTAAATTTAGGGAACGAAGAAAATATTATTTTTATTATAGACAAAAGGATCAGCCGGGGTTCGAACACGCATGTGTACTGCGATGCTTTGTCATGAGAGCATTTAGCTCCTATATCCTCTTAGCCACTGATCCCCGAACTCAAACTAACACCTAATGTCTATATGAATTATGGAATTTCTTTCAATCTCTTCCTCGTTCATTTTTCGCAGGGTTGGCTTTGATTCATTAATTAAACAATTAAATATCCCAGCGCCTCCCAATCGATCGCATAATTGAATATATAACACAGGTCGACAAAAATTTCTCCCGTAAACCTAACAATAGATTCCAGTAGAGTTTTATACGCTGATTATCATGCAATTTCCCGATTTTTTACAACAGGTCAGAGTTTTGAGATATTATCGGTCAAAATGACGAAAAAGGCCATTTTGACCTATTTTTCGAGTCCCATTAGATATTAAACAGCAATATTTGCAATCAAAATATTTTGTTGACGTAATAGAAAACAGCTTCCTCTTTGATTTTCAAATTACCACTCGATTGGTAGCTCAATTAGAACCCGAGTTATAACTAAAAAACTAAGACCATATATTTTTATCTATGTTTATTGTCCTTTATAATCACGTAGTTTTAGTTTTTTAGTTATAACTAGATTTCTAATTGAGCTTTTTAGCAAGTGGTAATTTGAAAATCAAAGAGGAAGCTGTTTTTCATTGCATCAACAAAATATTTTGATTTCAAATATTGCTGTTTAATATCTAATGGGACTCGAAAATAGGTCAAAATGCCTTTTTCTCGTTTATTATTATTATAACCACTACAAAAGCAAGCTTTATATAGAATATAATAAGTATTTTTCCTTTATTTTGATGCAAACTGAATAGAAAAATCATGAAATAAATCTTAGGATAAGGAAAAAAAATTGTCGACCTGTGTAATATTTGATAAATTTTATGTTTTATTTTTCATATATTTATTTCACTATCATATTTTCTAAAAAAAAACTTTAGGAAAAAGGTTAAATTTTAAAAAGAGTAGTTTTAATAACACATTTTTATGACAGGAGTCCGGCAAGCCAAATGGGTTGAGTGGATAATCAAATTTTAGCAAAGTTGGGACAAGAAATTTTTTTGTTAATATTTTAAATACAATTTTATATAAATATGTCATTCTGGAGATCCCTTAAAATAAATTAAAGTTCTGAATGGGTATATCAAAATATTTTTTGTTTATTTTAAAGATTCTAAGAGGGGGGGGGGGAGCAGCGCCTATGATAGAGATCATTTAAAGTAATTAAATATTTACGTTATTTGGTATAGGTATCGAAGAATGGATTCTCATATTTTCTATGATAAAAAAATAAAATAAACAATTGCTCATTTGTTGGTATTCGTGATTGTAATTAATCTCAGATTTCAAATAAACATTCCCATCAGTTAAGGCCGGTTCAGACTACTTTAGTAATTTAGTCGAGTAGCGAGTATTTTAGTATGTTATTTTAGTAACTAAAATCGATGAAGTGACCAAAAAACGTTCGCACTCCAGTCGAGTAAGAGTTACAAGTGAGTGAGCAGTGTTTCAAAATGAAGAGAATATGTAACAAAGTAAATGCGCTGATAAAAATTATTACAATGGCTATTTTACAAGAATTGGAAGAGAATATCAGTGTTATGAAAAAGAAAAAGCTATGGATACGAAAATAGATTCAAAGAGATGAGTTGTTTCTTCGGTCCAACGAAACGACATCCGTGAGGCAACTAATGAACTCGACTAAATCAACAGGTTCACACTTGTTTTGTGGATGATTTAGGATGCGTTGAAGAGTGGTGAGGGCATTACTCGCCTGAAAAAATCAGTAAAATAATGGATCGACTCGAATAAATCATATACTAATCTAGTGGACCAAATTTTACTTAGAGAAAGTGGTATAGGTTTTAGGTGAAACATGATATTAATTAATAAAGTAAAGGATGTGTAGTTTCACAGTGAATGAAATAAACCTCTTTGAGTTTTATTTCATTCACTGTGAAACTACACACCCTTTACTTTATTAATTAGTGGACCAAAGTTTTGTTGTTCAGACACTTTAGTTACTAAAATACTCGCTACTCGACTAAATTACTAAAGTAGTTAAAAAAATTAAATATTTTTAAATAAGTACAATATACTTAGATATTTTAATAGTAACAAATGTTTTTGGGTGTATGGCGGGCGCACTAACGATAGTTATATAAAATACATGGTAAAAAATAACAAGAGGGTAATTTATTATTGCAACATGATTCACTGTTATGATATTTGCTGTTTGTTACACGTGTACCCTATAGAAATGCATTTACATTTTTTGTTCATGCAGCGTTTTTTACATTGAGTTTATAAACCAGCCAAAGGTTTGGCTATTTTGTGTCATTAGAAATTATGGTTTTCATATTAGCCAGGCTGCATTGGATAGTTTATAAACTAACCCGCTATTTTGGTTTTCTCAATAATTTCAAGTAAATTAGCCAAGACTCTTGGTTAGTTTGCAAACTAGCTGCTATTTTAGTGGAAATTGGGTTTTCTATCAAAATAGCCAATGGTTTGGTTAGTTTATAAACTATCCAAATTTGCATATAAGCCGTAACATATATATAAAGGATAAAAATAACTTCAAAAAAAGAAGATTTTGATTTAATTTTTTTCTGTAACTGATTGGATTGAGAATGTTTATTAGATATAAAAAATAAACTAATAGATATCGACATGATTTTTAATGATAGTATTTATTTATCGGCGGATTAAAAGCCCAATAATCAAAAATAATTATTTTCAATAGTTTGTAACGTTTGGGCCGAGAAATAGTATCATGTCGATATAGATAATTTTTTATTATAGATGAAATGAGATAGAGCAATTCTTAGATACCTTTTCCGGTTATTTTTTATTAGTTTTAAGAAATATTATTTGAACAATATTCACCTGAAACCTTGGTTTATCATTAAAATTTAAAGGATCTTCTGATTTCGAACGATTTATAAGTATTGATGAATAAAATTCATGATCTTGTGAATTCAATTTTGACTTCGGAAAGGTTTTGATTTTGCCAAGGATGCTTTGATTACATACCATGTATCAAAGTTTTTCTGAAAAATAAAATATATAGCTGATTATTCAGATTTCTAATAAATATACTATATACACTCACGAGCAAAGAAATGGAATCACTCTCTTTTTAACCGACTTCAAAAAAGGAGGAGGTTCTCAATTCGACTGATTTTTTTTTTGTGTGTCCATGTTACCTAATGTCTGCGTCAATTGTGAACCGATTTTGATGTTTTTTTTGCATTGGGTTCAGTCTAGTTTCCGATTGGTCCCGTTTTTTTTTCATTGGTATTGGACCTTTTTGGATATGTTTGTTCAGTCATAACTTCTTTGTTTATTAACCGATTTTAATGATTCTTTTTTTATTGGAAAGAGGGTACCTTAGGGGTGGTACCATATTAATTTGGTCAAGTTCTGATGATATGATCAATGACGAAATAACCTAAATCTCCAATTCTTATGACCAAATAATCGAAATTATAATAAATAAAATCTTTAAAATATTCATTTAAAACCCGCAAACGTTTCGAGAGAATTTCTATATTTATGAATTGAATTTTATAATCATTTTCTGATTCATTCGTCCGACGCTTTCTCTTACGAGATGCATGAAAGGTATTATATTAAGTCACTATTATTATAATAACATCACTAAAAAGAGAAAAATAAAAATAATTTTTATAAAAAAAAATAAAACCGACTTCAAAAAAATTAAATGCAATAAATTAAATAATAAAACTCAAAAAAAAAATGCACTAAAAGGTATAAACTAATTATCTAATTTAGTTACAACTAAATGACGAAATATATAACATGAAATCACTTTTTAAAGTCGGTGCCAAAAATATACATTTTATGAATCGCCTTCGACGTAAGATCCTTACATAGTACGTTTGACGGGTACGATCGCTTATATAGTTTGTTTGGAACCGACTTCAAAAAGTAATTTCATGTTAATATTTCTTCGTTTAGTTGTAACTAAATTAGATAATTATTTCATACCCCCCAGTGCATTTTATTTTATTTTTGAGTTTTATTATTTTATTTGTTGCATTTTTTGAAGTCGATTTTTTTTTTATAATCATAAATTTAATGAAACATTGTGTGTTTCTTTGTAATTTATTAGAAATTCAAATATTTTTTCTAAAAAGGGGCGAATAACTAAATATTAAAAAATGCTTAAATAAAGTTTTTATTATTGTTTTATTTTTATTTTTTGTTGAATTTGAATAATATCCAACCTCCAAAATTTCCATTTTTGCTAATCTTTCATTCCAAGTCAAATAATTAAAAATTAACTGGATGAGTTTTTATGTATAACATATTGATTTATTCTTTAATCTTTGGCTTTAATACGGTATAATTTATATTAATATAACATTATTTATATTTGAGAATGAAAATTACATTTAACAACTCGCAAGGGAGGTGATTCCATTTCTTTGCACCTGAGAGTATATACTTGTGTTGGTTAATTTATTTGTTAAAGACTGGTGGATCTTCTAATCATTTAAATTATTGTTAAAATTAAAAATAGGATAAATTTTAAATTTAAAAAAGTGAAATGAAAAATAGAATATGTACTAAAATGTTGGGTCTTGAATGACCCACCGATTGATTGGGGAATCAGCATGATATAAATTACTTATCACTTGTTCAAATTTTAGCATCCCTGATCATTTTGAAACAAAAAAGTTTAATAGATAAATATTAAGAAAAAGTAAGAATTTCAAAGGTAATAAATAGATCAGAATATAAAGGGAAATCAATGAGATCCGGGCCACTGGGCATAGTTTCTTTATCAATAGTTTTTACTTATTGTCTTGGAGAGAGTAACACCTGGAGATTTCTTAAGTTGCCTGAAAAAGGATCGATAATACAATTAGATGCAATGCCCTAATCGTTGAGAAGCTTTAAGTAAGCGTTGGTCTCTTATTTCGATGACGAGTTTTGATCTTTGAATAAAAGTTTAACAATTTCTGCTGTAGCTGTAAGACCTATCATCACTTGGGATGTTGAGACCCGAGCCGACATAACAAGAACGGAGCAGCTATTGTCGGCCTCCCTGGTGTAATGGTCAGCATGTCTGGCTGGCAACCCGGAAGTCTCGGGTTCGATTGCCGGCTATACCCAGACATTTTTTCTATAAGTATAGGGTCTGGAAAAAAATTAAGAGGGAGATAAATTTAACCTAATTTATCGAACGGAGAATTTACCACTGCTCGAAGCCCCTATAAACTTAGTAAATTGGATATTGGATTGTATCTAACTTTCTGAGCTTTGGCTCGTGATCCAGGCTTCTTTCCTTCTACTCTGTTCTTTTCACGATGGAGGGGCCAGCCCATACAGGCCTTTAGGGGATGGACCTTCTGGTGTATCTCCTTCTCATATCAATATCATTAAAAAAGAACAATGGAGATGAAGACGGTAAGGTTTATACTGGGCCTAACACTATGGGACAAAATAAGGAGCATGGATATCAGATAAGAGTGTGAAATCCAAGATATCGTCAAATGGACAAAAGATCGCCGTCGGTACTGGAATGAACATGTGGATAGAGCCAAAGCGGAAGGACTAATCAAAATAGTCCGGGATGGAAGGCCAGCAACCAAGAGACCTAGGGGCAGACCGCCGAAGAGGTGGAAAGAAACTTGGGCGTGCTCTTCTACTGAGACGTGTGTAGAAGAACAGGCGATAAGCCTATAATAAAGAAGAAGAAGAAGACCTAAGGCTCATGTTCTGAACAGGTTCACTGGAAGATGAACTGGGAGTAAATTTTCTAGTAAATTGTCTACATATGACTTGGTATTTTCGACATCTTAAAAAATCTCTTGGAGTAATTTCAGTGGGCGTTAAATTGAACATAAAAAAGTTAGACATTTAAAAATATTTATTGGGTTAATTTATTATTTGATAATGAATTAACCCCAAAGAAAGATAGAAAAAAATATAGTTTTTAAAGATAAATATATATTAAAAAGTGAAAACATTAATAAAATATTAAAATTAAGATTACCATTTTATTTTCAAGAATTCATCCATAGGATTTATGTATTTCTCTTTATCGTCCATTGTTTATTGATATGGGTATATAATATATAAATATATAAATGTATAGGTATGTCAATCAAAATCCGTTGAAGTCGTGAAATTCAAAATTTTCCAGTTATTCAAAGAGATGAGAGAACCGAGATGTTTCATGCTGCATGACGTCACAAAGTCTGGCAAAATTCAAAATTTGCCGGTGGAATTTTAAATAGAAAAATAGGATGAAAATTTAAACCATTTCAAGTCTAGGTACGCTCTAAGTAGTTTGGGATATTAAATTAATTTTTACGTAATTTAAATATAACACAGTATGATTTTAAGAAATGATTCCCTATATTTTTAATTTAAAACATGAAATTATATAAATAGTCCAGTCAACGAATGGTTTATAGAAAGCATTTTATAGGATAATTTTTTCTTATGGAATGTGTTTGGGGTCGTTAGGAGTTAAAAATAGTAACTCTCCATTCCTAGCTACCGGGCTTAGGGGTGGAAGGGGGGTGGAAATGTCCCGTTTTTTGGTTTTTGGTTATATCTCAAAAATGGAGGGTCGTAGGGAAAAAGCTACTCTTAGAAAAATAAAAGCTTATAATATTTACTACAAGATTGCTTCTATTTAATTTTTCTCTATTCCTTATGGTTTTTGAGATATTCGCCCGCAAATATCGTTTATGAATGAAAAAAAATAAAATTTCCTATATTTTTCGTCAAACTTTTGTCTCTATCATCTCAGCCTTTCGTTTTACAGTAAAAGTCCTCAGAAAAGAAGTTGTAGAGCATTCAATTTCCTTTAAAATGATATATATGATTTTATCATTAAATTGTCTGTAGTTATAGCAATTTAAAAATTTCAGGTCGATTTATACATTTCGTTAGAAAACCCCGCAATAGCCCACTATATAGGGGGGTTTCAGCTTACATTAATTGAGGAAAAATAATTTTTTCTAGAATCGTTTGGTATGGTGTGGGTATGCCAAATATAAGTTTTCGACTTCGAAAGTGTGGGGGACAACTTTTGGCCGCCGAAAAACCTCGAAATTTTCGGACTATAACCCAAAAACTTTTTTCGATTTTTTCCCATATCGACCATGATGCAGCACGTTTTCGAGAAATACCATAACTACAAATTTTTAAACTAGATTAAATTTTCTAAATCTATATAAAGTTTCATCTTAATTGGATAATGGTAACCCGTGCCGCAATTAGGTTGAAGTTATTTTGAAAACCTGCAATTTTTTTTGCAAAAATGTCATCCTTGATAAAATGAAAAGTACTCATTTTAGAAACTTGATTTCTATCTCATTCTCTAAGAAATTTTATTGACTTGAACGTTTACTTGGACCACTTTTTATATTACCATACAGGGCATGGTCAATTATTGTAATCGTGGATGAAAAAAGCGTTTTTTTTCGAAATATCTCAAAAACGGCTGAAGCTATTTCGATTAAAAAAATTTAGCAAAACCATGGTATTTCGCTCTACAAAAAAGCCCTAATAAGTGAACATCGAAAAAATTATATTTTTCGAGATAATAATTGTTTTGTCAAAATGTCTGTTAGTCTGTTTATTCTGTTAGTCTGTGCGTTAGCAAATTTTTGTGGACCAGCTAGCTCAAAAACTAGTGTGAATATCAAAACCAAATTTCACACGTAGTTTTGGTCCATTGAGATTAAGAGCTGATTAGATTTTGGTGCATATCGACCCAAAATTAAGGGGGGTGGAGGGGGTTAAAAATTAAAAATCTAGGCCATTTGAGTAAACTCAACCAAATTTTGTATACACAATCAGTGGGACCCCAGAAGTCTAAAAATGCAAAAACTAACCGCCCAAAATGCGGGGGGGGGGGGTTTAGGGTCAAAAAATGAAAAATCATGACCCTTTGCCAAACTCAACCAAATTTTGTATACATAATCAGTGGGGTCCCAGAAGTCTAAAAATGCAAAAACTAACCGCCCAAAATGCGGGGGGAGAGGGGAGGGGGGGTTTAAGGTCAAAAAATCATGGCCCTTGTACCAAACTCAACCAAATTTTGTATATATAATCAGTGAGACCCCAGAAGTCTAAAAATGGAAAAACTATCCCCCTCCCCTACATGATTATAAATAATTTTATTAAATATTAAATATAAGTGAGGTGCCAGGTTGTATGGTAAAGTCAAGTGGATGACCACATCAGAACACGTCAGCTTATTTTATCTTAAATAGTTGAGCTTATAATTTTGTTTTTAGTGAATTTTATTCTTGAAAAAAGCTTCACGTATTGTACAGATATGTACATTCAGAATAAATATATCTCTACATATAAATCTCAATGTTTTAAGGAAGTTTATAATTTTATATTGGGCCACAATCATTGTAGAGCTGGGCGCATGCGGCCTCGGGCTACGGGATAGACATATCCCTGGGTTAAATAATTGGAGCAGATAAATAAAACCATTAATTAATTTGAACTTCTAATGTATTATATATAACGAGCTTATACGGCACGCCCTCGAAGCTCAGCCCTCCGGGCTGGTGCCCTGGCGGGTGGCGTCTTGGTCCAAAAATTTTATTCCTCTTAAAAAACCACACTCCAAATGTATGCCCGTAAACTCTCGAAAATACATAGTCTCTTAAAAGTTTCGCCTCATTTTCGTCCTGACACAGCTACAGAAATGAGCTCTAAATATGAATCTTAAGTCGTTCAATTTTGTAAAAATCAGAAAATAAGAATAACAAAATTTAGATTTTTAAAAAATTATAACTAAGTGGCAAATTATTAAAAAATAAACAAATAATATATAAAATATAAATCAAATAAGATGTGATTAATTTCTTTTTTCTGTGCGCAAAGAAAAGCGAATTGCATATTTAATTTTTGAGTGGTGAGGGGGGGGGGAGGAGGAATAATTATCAATATATTTAATGTTTCTTAATTTAAAATCAATTGGAGTCTTTCATTTCGAAATTCGAGTTAAAATTACAATTATATCTTAAATCTGCCGCAAATATACCGAAGGCATCAGCGCTCCCTGTCGACAGCATTCTCTGAGCGTTGCTACAAATTAATCTAGGCTATTATATTATATGTAATGTACAATATGTACATACACATGTATTGCCAGAATACTGTACAGTTTATACATTGTCAGAGCTCTTAAAAAAATCTGTTATTGATTTTTGAACTGCAGTAGTGGTTCGCTTTTTTGTGGCTGGGTCTATGATACGACAAATATCTATGTAATGTATTCACTTCAAATTTTTTTTCACCGGAATTGAATCCGGATTATCGACGCTCTACTGTAGTTACAAGTATTAAACTAAGTACAAATTATTTTTCAGCTTGCATACAAGGCAGTCAAAGAGTGAAAAATACCATTTAAACTTTGAAACCAATAATTTATTTTCTGATGTTGAAGAAATTGCTAATTTGCACCTTGAGTTTTTATAAATAATGATTTTTGTCATAGAATTAATAATAAATAAATTGACAGTTTCTGTGTGGCCATCTACTTGACTTTACCATACACTTCTGATTGAGTTTGGTCAAAGGGCCATTTTTTTGACCCCCCCTCCCGTCCATTTTGGGCGGTTTTTTGTTTTGCAAAAAGTGCGAGTTTTTGGGTTAAAGTCAGAAAATTTCGAGGTTTTTCGGCCACCAAAAGTTGTCCCTCACACTTTCGAGGTTCCAAACTTAGATTTGGCATGCCCACACCATACCAAACGATCCTAGAAATTTTTTCCCGAAATTAATGTAAGCTGAAACTCCCTATAAACTAGGCCAGAGGTGTCCACAACGTGGCTCGCGAGCCGCATGCGGCTCTTCAGTCAATCTCGTGCGGCTCTTGAACTCTCTTGAATAATACTGATTTTAAAAAGTACAGGCTGTGGGATAAGGATCTACCACATTTTTGAAGAGGTATAAAAAATGAAAAAATTTAATTAGAAAAAACTGAATATATTTTTGAAAAGAACATAAAATAATTTTTTTAATGTATTTTAAACATTATAGGACAAAAAAAAAGGGGGGGGGGGGTCAAAAATGAAAATTCTAGCCCTTTCGACCAAACTCAACCAAATTTTGTATACATATTCTGTGACCCCAAAAAGGCTAGAAATCCAAAAACTAACCACCCAAAATTGGGGGGGGGGGTGGGCAAAAAAATTCTAGCCCTTTTGACCAAACTCAACCAAATTTTGTATACATATTCTGTCGACCCCCAGAGAGCTAGAAATGCAAAAACCAACCACCCAAAATGAGGGTCAAAAATGAAAATTCTAGCCCTTTCGTCCAAACTGTGTATACAATTTTTTTTTTTTTTTAAGGGCGCATCGACTGCCAGGGCCATTAGCGATTTCATTTATTTTCTTTTCAAAAATATATTTAGTTTTTTTCTAGTTAAATTTTTTCATTTTTTATATCTCTTCAAGATGTAGTAGATCTTTATGCCCCACCCTGTATAATAATTAAATTAAAAAAATAATAATACACAAATTAAATTAATTTGTAATTTGTAATGTTATAAGTAAGTAGAGAAAAAATATATGTTACTTCATTTTATATTTTATAAAATAAAAAATGTGTCTTTTTTTTAATAAAACATTAATCTTCAAACAATGTGGCTCGCTTTGAAACAGTTTTATAAATTTCCGGCTCCCAAAGTTAAGGTTAGTGGCCATTGTGGGGTTTTCTAACGAAATGTATAAATCGACCTGAAATTTTTAAATTGCTATAACTCCAGACAATTTGAAGATAAAATCATATATATATCATTTTAAAGGAAATTGAATACTCTACAACTTCTTTTCTGAGGACTTTTACTATAAAACGAAAGGCTGAGGTAATAGAGATAAAAGTTTGTCGACAAATATAGGAAATTTTATTTTTTTCATACATAAACGATATTCGCGGGCGAATATCTAAAGAACCATAAGGAATAGAGAAAAATTAAAAAGAAGCAGTCCTGTAGTAAATATTATAATCTTTTATTTTGCTAAGGGTACCTTTTTCCCTACGACCCACCGTTTTTGAGATATAAGCAAAAAACCAAAAAACGGGAGATTTCCACCCCCTTCCACCCCTAAGCCCGGTATCTAGGACTGGGGACTTTTAGTATTTTTACCTCCTAACTATCCCAAACACATTCCATAAGAAAAAATTCTCTCCTATAAAATGTTTTCTATACCCCTTTGTTGAGCTTTCGTTGACTGGACTAAAAAATAAACCTACTATGAGCTTGAAAAAAAAATATTTAAAAAAACTAAAAAACATGCTTCTAAAAGTACAAAATAATGTAATACTTAATCAAAAAGCGTGGGGCGCAGAAGCATGTACTTTTAATTAATTTCGGCAAAGTGCCTCACGCTTTTTGATTAAGTATTACATTATTTTGTACTTTTTAGAAGCATTTTTTTTGGTTTTTTAAAATATATTTTATTTTTTTACTTTTTAGTCTTAATTATTTTTATAGAGAAAAGTTTGCGGAATTTAACAGCAAGAAATGTATTTATTTTTATTATTTTCATATAATTTCATTTAAATTGAGTAGATAAGTAAACAATTATTTTTAAAGAGAAATGTTTGCCGAATTTAACAGAACAAAAGTCACATCGATAGATAGATACAAGTGAAGCTAATATAAAACATGTAAAAAATGTTAAATTCCTTAAATTCTATTAATAAATTGAAAAATAAAAAAAACTGTTTTTTTGTTTATTTTGTCAGTGACCTGAAAAATTATCATTGAGATAATTATTTTTTGATTTTTCAACCTAGAGCTTTAGAGCTAGAAAGCCCAAAATCTAATTAGTTCTACACAATAAAAATACAAAGCTTTTGGCCCTAGAATTAACTTTCTACGACTTTCCGTTCTTAAGTTATCCTGGGTTCCTCAATCCAGACAGACTTAATGAAAAAACATTTCAGACATTTCTAAACTCAATGAGCAAAAAAAATTTTTGAGTGAATTCAAGCTTTTGCCTGGCTCTCGGCGTTACCTCGTGATAAAATCAGATACATTATCAAATTAATGATAAACTCATATATATGGGTGAAGTTAGGTGAGGGGCAAGGGAGCAACAGAGCCCCACCCCTCTTAATCGAAACTTTCTACTATGTATTTCTCATTATATTATTTCGTTAATTCCAAAATTTTCCAATTCTACTAAAAAGTTAGTTGATCTCTCTGATCGGATTACAGAAATTGAAACCTGTGGTGGCTAATCAGCTGTCCGGGTGCCCCCTTAGAAAACTCCCCAATCACGCCAATGCTCATATAATTCAGTAAACTCGTTCTTAATACCCTATCCAAATTTATTAACTCTTTTATAAATAACCAATGCATTGGCCAAATTTCAAATTTATATATATATATATATATATTTTACTTTACCATACAGGGTATGGTCAAGTATTGTAATCGTGCATGAAAAAGGTGTTTTTTTCCTTCGTTTTTTCTAAATATCTCAAAAAACGGCTGAAACTATTTTGATTAAAAAAATTGAGCGAAACCATGCCATTTCGCTCTACAATATATCTCTTATAAGTGAATATCGAAAAAATTATATTTTTCGAGATAATAATTGTTTTGTCAAAATGTCTGTTAGTCTGTCTGTTAGTTTGTGCGTTACCAAATTTTTGTGGACGAGCTTGCTCAAAAACTAGTCTGAATATCTAAACCAAATTTCACACATAGTTTTGGTGGATTGAGATTAAGAGCTGATTAGATTTTCGTGCATATCGACCCAAAATTAAAGGAGGTGGAGGGGGGGAGGGTAAAAATTAAAAATCTAGGCCGTTTGAGCAAACTCAACCAAATTTTGTATACATAAACAGTGGACCCCCAGAAGTCTAAAAATGCAAAAAACTAGCCGCCCAAATTGGGAGGGGGGGGGTCAAAAAATGAAAATCTTGGCCATTTACCAAGATCAACAAAATTTTGAATACCTAATCTGTGGGACTTCAGTCTGACATTTAAAAAATATTTATTGGGTAAATTTATTATTTTACAGTGAATTGAGAGATAAAAAAAATATAGTTTTTAAAGATAAATATATATTAAAAAAGTGAAAACATTAATAAAATATTAAAATTAAGCTTACCATTTTATTTTTAAGAATTCTTCCATAGAATTTATTATGTATTGTTTTCTTTCATTTTCTTCTTCATTGTTTTTGTTCATTTTAATTTTTTTATTATTTTTGTTTTTTTGTTTTTTATTCTTAATATTTTTCATATTTTTCTTATTTTGATTTTGATTGTCCATTGTATAATTACGATGAGATAATTGCAAAAAGAGTGGAATATGTATTTTGTTTAATATTCACAGTGCAGTCTGCAAATGTACAATGGACAATAGTTATAGTTGCGCTCCGACAGTGCTGGAATATGGCGCGAATTGTCTGGGGATGCGTATATATGCGCATATATGACGACAATAGTAGAGTAGTAGTAGTATCAGTGTGTAGGTGTGTGTGCGTGTAGGGGCTTTTCAATGTATTTTTATTAAATAAATATTATATTATGCATTCATTTATTTTTTGAAAAACATATACATTTTAATCAGAAAAAATTTTAAGAAAGACGAGCAAAATAATAATAAATATTGTCGCTTAAATAAACAAATTATTTTATAGAGATGTATATATTTTCAATTATAGTTTTTCCCGAGGGGTGAACCGCGACCTAATATCGAGTACACATACTTCCACTTTCATTTTCAAGTAGAAGACAATAGATGAAGGGGCATTATCTAATGAATTCCAAAATAATTGCACATAATTCCAAAGACGTGTTCACCTAATTCCAATCGCGGTTTACCCCTCGGGTTTTTCCCTATAATAATGATCTATTAAAAATGCGTCTGTAAATAATTCGGAACATATATCGTTTACATACACGGTGCCCCGTATCACAGCTTGTTTTTTAATAAAAGTCTTATAGTTTTCGAGTTCATAGGCATTTTTTGAAAATAATGAAAATCACTGCCCTGCCTTAAATATCGAGATGCTGTGACTACAAATTTACATATTTTATTATTCTAATTTTTGTTACGCAATCCTGAATATCCTGGTATTGACCAAAAATCAAAATAAAATCATAAATACTATATTTTTGGAGAAAAAATATTTTTTGCTGGACTTATGTTTTCAAAAATTTTCATCAGCTAACTTTGAATCATCTTTAATGTAAAAAAGTCTAGTAAATTACCATGTAAAGTTATTTAAAAAATCTGCCCATTTATTCAAGATTTTAAAATGGTTTAGCACTTAGTACTTCCTTCATTAGAAAAAAATATAGACATTAATAGTATAATAACTATTAATAATGCAATTTCGTATATAAAACCCCATGGTTTGCTCAATTTTTTTTTCAAAATATTGTTTAATTAGTTTGTAAGATATTTCGGAAAAACTAAATAAAACGACTTCTTTCATAAAAAATGTCTAATTCTTAAGAAGTGAATAAAATGGAGTGACGGGGTAATTTTAATGAACGTGGTGGTAGTGGGGTGGGGGGAGGGGGTTGCTTTTCATCAAACTCGGGGCGGGGAGGTGGAGGGGGTCATAAAGCTAGGGGTTAGTGGGCATCGCCAGTATAATAGATATGTTTAAAAAATATTTGCTTTACCATAAAATATCGTAAATTTCTTTATGAGTATTACTAGTAAAAATGTTAGTTTTTCTATATAACTATACCTATACTACATATAATCTGAGGTAACAAACATTTTCTCAATCAAAATTGAGATCGCGAATGAAAAAAGTTTAAGAAGCGCTTCTTTAGTTTAGCAAACTGATTTTTACTTCTATTAGCCTAGTATTAGATTCAAGGAAAAATTTTCATGTTTTTTCTTTTTTGCCCACTCTATTGAAAAATGAGAAAAATCATTTTGTCTATATGTCTGGATTCAGATACCCACGATAATTTAAGAACGAAACGTCGAAGGAAGAGTTCGTTCTTGTGCTAAAATATTTATATTTTCCAATCCAGGAGCTAATTAGATTTTGGGCTTTCTAGCTTTAGTAAAACTTCTGGTTCAAAAATAAAGAAAACATCATTTTTGGAATGATTTTATTCAGGTATTAAATTAATATTCATAGTAATGTTGCCTATGAGAGATCCTAAATCGATAGAGATTGGCGAAATAGGCTGAAATAGACAAACAATTCATTGAGTCCTTGTGGGAATGGAAATATATATATATGGTATATATCTTTTTTCAATAGAAATCCACTTCATTTTTCCGAGAAAAAAATAGGTTTCAACTACAAGATACTTATGATTTCTTGATTTATAAAATAATTATTTTAAGGTATTAAAACTTCTAAAAAAAATTAAAAACAAAATAATTTTGAGCGCTATAAATATAATTTTGGTCTCTTAGAAAAACAACAACTTATATATTTATAATATTAATTTAGTTATATTTTTACTACAATATAATAGTAATTTCATAAGTTTATGATAATAGGAAATAGGGAATCACAAAAAAGTCAGTTATACTATAAAATATCTTCTAAATATAATGGTTAATATTAACTAAATTTTTTAATCATGATTATTACTCCAGTTTACAAATAATTTTCAAATATTTATTAATATCTAGACAAATTTAGAAAAATTAAAAAATAATAAATCTAAAGATTTGGCCCTCTTCCAAATTAGCCCCCCCCTGCTTTGCGGGGTCATACAGTAATTTTCTTCCGCCACTGAGTCAAAGATATTCGGTAGTTTGACCTGAGATTGATTGACAAACAGGCTTTTAATAATTATTTTAAAATCAGAAAGTCCTCCAATTAAATATTCATAAGATCAAATTATTTATAGAAAAATACTTTTAATACCTAACAAAACACAATTATACTTATTGATTCATAAAATATTCAGTGAAATTTTCTGTTTCAACTATTAAATAATCAATTTTTTAAGTTAAATCTTTGGTTGTTGAAATTACTTATCTCAAATTCATTTTTTTTCAATTAAAAATTTGAATTTAAAAAAAAACATGATATTTTGTCTATTTTTAAATTTCTAAATTATTCAGGAGTTATTTCAAGAAAAAGGAAAGGAAGCTTAATCAGATATCGTAGAAATTCAGCCAATCGAAACGCCTGTAAATATGCAACCTATTAACCAATCGAAAATACACGCCCAAGTTTAGCAGCTTTTTGTTAATTATTAGTTGATCATGATTCTATAAAACAAATACAAATTCTTTATAAAACAATCTAGAAACGTTTATTAAAATTCTCCCTTTATCAATGTAATTTGAAAATTAGTTGCTTTAAAAAAAGGGAAATATATTTTATAAATTACCTTGATTAAGCGAAAATTTCTCCCGCAACGTTTGGACTTTTAATAAACGTTTCAAGATTGTTTTATAAAAAATTGTCAATTTATTTTATACAAAAAAAAAAATCCACAAATTATAACAAAATATGTTGCTATATAATTCAAAAGGTAATTTTGATAGATAGTAAATGTCAAAAAATTATTTCAAAATGAATCAAAGAGTAGAAAAGGATGAAAAGTAAAAAGATTTTAAAAATCAAGCCAACTTTAATAATTTAAATTTTTTGTCGAAACTTCATGAAGTGCAGTTTATTAATATGAACATATGTGCCAAATTTCATCATTCATTCTCCCCCACAGAACAATGTGATTTCTAACTAGAATAATTTCTAGTAACCAAACATTAAATTTATGAACCACTCCAAAAATCCTGAAGTGAGACAAAGGTTCCCCCTTATCTCTCATTTTCGGATTTTTTTTAAGAAAATAAATTTTTACATTTCAAGAAATTTTAATTTATTCTAATAGTATATTATATAGAGAGCTCAAATATAATATTTATTTGTACATCTCTCCAAAAATCCTGAAGAGATACAAAGGTCCCCCTTACCTCTCATTTTCGAATTTTTTTAAGAAAATAAAATTTACTATTCAAGAAATTTTAATTTATTCTAATATCTATATATATATATATATATATATAAAAATTAAGGTTTTGTCTGTACATTGGTCCAAATCATGCCAAATTTAGGTTGGACACGTTTCAAGCAAAGTTATGAACGAAAACACCCTCAACGAAATTCCTGTATGTCTGTCTGTATGTTTCCGTGGTTTCCGCGAAAAGTTGCTCACGATTCACGTAAAATCGGTTAAAGGGATTATTATGAAATTTCATATTTACGTCAGATGTCTTCTAACTTACGTTTTTAGCTATATAACGTTTAGATATTTTGACCCCAAAAGGGGGTTTGGGGTGGGGGTGGGGAGTGGGAATTATCAAATAACTCCTAAACTACTGCGTTGGTTTCGGGAGATGTGGTGGGTGGGAGTGGGGTGTGAGGGTGGGTTTTGTGGTTTGGGGGTCCAGGGGGCGTGCCCCCAGGCTAGTAAGAGGGCCGCCGAAGGCGAGCCTTGCGGCTAGTAATATTATATACAGAACTCGAATATAATATTAATTTTTCTATCTCTCCTAGAAATTAAATCTATCAACCCTTCCAAAAATGGTGAAGTGACACAAAGGGTCCCCCTCACCTCTCAATTTTGGAATTATTTAAGAAAATTAAGGTTTACTTTTTAAGAAATTTTAATTTATTCTAATAGTATATTTTATAGAGAGCACGAGTATAATATTTATTTTTATATCTCTCAATTCTCTCCTAAAAATTAAATTTATGAACCCTTCCAAAAATGGTGAAGTGATACAAAGGGTCCCCCCCTTACCTCTCATTTTCGGATTTTTTTAAGAAAATAAAGTTTTACATTTCAAGAAATTTTCAATTTATTCTAAGTAATAGTATATATATATATATATATATAGAGCTCGAATATAATATTTATTTGTATATCTCTTCTAGAAATTAAATTTATGAACCTCTCCGAAAATCCTGAAGAGATACAAAGGGTCCCCCTTACCTCTCATTTTCGAATTTTTTTAAGAAAATAAAATTTACATTTCAAGAAATTTTAATTTATTCTAATATAATATTATATACAGAGCTCGAATATAATATTAATTTTTCTATCTCTCCTAGAAATTATATCTATCAACCCTTCCAAAAATGGCGAAGTGACACAAAGGGTCCCCCTTAACTATCATTTTTGGAATCATTTAAGAAAATAAAGTTTTACTTTTCAAGAAATTTTAATTTATTCTAATAGTATATTATTTAGAGAGCTCGAATATAATATTTATTTTTATATGTCTCTATTCTCTTCTAAAATTTTAAATTTATGAACCCTTCCAAAAATGGTGAAGTGATACAAAGGGTCCCCCCTTACTTCTCATTTTCGGATTTTTTTAAGAAAACCTATAATCGGTGTGGGTGGTCATACTTGAGATCGCAGAATAAGTCAATCGAAACGTCGTAGTTTTATTGTATTATTTGTTCGTGTTCAATAAATAATTATAATTAATTATGTGTGATTTAAATAAAAATTCAAATAATATTTTATTCTTCTCGTAATTATAGAGAACTTTAATTCTTTTAATTACTTTAATGCGATTTAAAATATATTTTGAAATACCCGATAAAAACTATTCGTCATATATGGGGAGACCGCAAGTAAGTCCGTCGAGAGCTACATGCGGTCCGCGGGTTGGTCAAACCTGGTTTAAAGACTTAAAATTTTTTAATAAAATGTGTGAAAAAACTTAAAATTTTTTACCTACGATAGATCAGATGGTTGGAAAATCATATTAGACTGAGGGGTTTTGAAGGTTGAGAATTTGGGGGCTTTCCATTTTGATTTTGCTTCTTGTTTTGAACGACTTGAGTATTTGAAAATATAATGTTTACAAGTCGACGTCAGTTATGATAAGATAAATTATGAAAAATTTTATCCGATTCCCATAGAGACTTTTTCAGATTCTAGAATCTTTCTAAATGAGATTTCCATAGATCGATTCTATTAGCCTTCAGCGGAAGTTTGCTTAAACCTAGAGATGAAAACCTTTCGACATCTATATATCCTACTTGCAGCTGGAAATTTCATTCAACTTAACAAAAACTATATTGTAAAATTCTGCTCAATTATTATCAATTATGCTCACAATTAAATATTGAGGAAATACCTCAAATCGGGCGAAATTTTGAAAATTTTTACATTTTTCAAAGCTCAAATACACTTACTAATTTCCAATCATATTTATAATAAGAAAAAATACCCTGCCAAGCTTAAGGTGATGATGGAAGCACAGTATAAAAAATTCTATATTATACACTAATAAAAACAAACATTTTCTTTCGATTTGCTCCCCACTTGGCTCTTTTACCCTTTCTCTCGGGCACTATATTCCTCTGCTTTTTTTTCTCGCTGGGCTGCCTACCCTACAGGCGTTTTATACTATACATTTAAAAACATCCGACAGGGTGTAATGGAACTCATATATTAAAGATTTGTCATCAAAATTCTTAATTGAAGAGGCAGAGAAAATAAATTGATGTGGTCCCCTCTTTTATCTTTAATATTTAATAAAATAATTTATAATAATAATCTGTGAAAAATTTGCTTCATGTATTATTTATGTATTCTTTTAAAACATATATTTTTAAATAATTAGTGTTATACACAGAAAGGTAGGATTCGATAAAACGACTGAGAGGGCCATTTTAATTTAATCAAATGAGATCATTCAATCCGATTATCTAATATTAGGTTGATGCATAATTATGGAACGTTTTTTAAAAATATTTTTATTCAGCAAAAACAATAATAAAATTTAACAAAAACATGTTTAAATGATTATTCGGGAACGTATTCACCATCTACTTCAATAACTGGTTCCCATTTGCTTGGCAGTCGGTCGATTCCACGGGCGAAGAAGTCACGATTTTGGAGGCAATCCACGCTTTGAAATCGGCCACCAAGTCATCCAAATCGTCGTAGATCTTAGTCTTTTGCCAGTTTTTCAAAGAGCGGTTGATGTGATAGTCCGTCGGTGCTTCGGTCGGTGATTACGACGGATGTGGGAGTAGATCCCAGCCCTTATTGGCGATGAATTCGACGACCCGGCGCTCAACATGTGGACGTGCGTTATCGTGATGGAACACGATGTGGTTCTTTTTGCGCGGTGGTTTAGTGGGGGACCCATCCAGCCAATTTCCATACCTTGCCAAGCTTTTTGAGGCCTCAACGATCGTTAATTGGTCGACATTGAAGTCTGCAGCCAGCATTCGTGTTGTAAGGCTTTCATCCTCTTCCGCGGCTGTCAGAAGTGACTGATCATCAAAATCCGATAGCCGACCTCTTCCTTCTTTATCCTCCAAACTAGTGTCACCTGATTTGAAACGGGCAAACCACTTCCGTACTGCACTATCAGTAATTGTTCCTTCGCCAAAAAGTTCGTTGAGATCGCGAAATGATTGTGCTGCCTTCCATCCTTTCTCGTAGTGGTAGAGCATAATCTGACGAATATGAATATGGTTTTCGAAACACATTTTTATTAACTATAAACAGAGAAGATTGTTTTTATAAAAAAACTAAACAAAACGCCATTTTTGGCTAAAGAAAAACGCGCCAATACAAACGTTCCATAATTATGCATCAACCAAATAGTTTATAAAGAAAAATTAAGCCATGTTGTAATCTCCGGGATGATAAATTTTGAACATAACCGAGGCCATATCATTAATTGAAATTTACTATTATTATTTAATATGTTATTCTTTATGTAATTATAGAGAACATAATTCTTTTAATTACTTTAATGTCATTTAAAATATATTATATATAAAAAACAATTTGTCAAATATGACCATGGGCCGCAAGTAAGTCCATCGAGTGCCAAATGCGGCCCGCGGGTTGGACAGGCCTGATCTAGACCCTTTAATCGATTTGTACAGAAATCGCATATGCACCCTATACGACCTTATGAAAACGACTCACTATGTGAAATTGATAGTGGTCAAAAAAGGGGGGAGGGGGTTTAAAAATAATTTAAAATAATAAAATTTTCAATCAAAAATCAAAGAAAGCTGATATTTCTAATAGAACGGTCTCATAATTAAAAGGAGATATTATTAATTCATCATAGGCCCAAAATTAAGGGGTGGGAGTTCCTTCGTAAATAATTATAACTTATTTTATTAAATATAAGAGAGGGGGAATTATTATATTTTTGAATTATTTTTATAACATCTTATTCTCTCAGAAATGAATTTTTTGAACTTGTGATCAAATCGCATTTTGTTTTACAATAAACTATCTAATCACCACTAAATTCTTAAACTCTAAATTAGAATATCCTGTATTTATTACAAGATGGAGGTTCAATGGGTTGCAGTAATTTGAATGGTCCATTTCGTTCTTGAGTAATGTAAAAAATGATGTAAAAATATAGTAATAATAATCCCAAAAGACAAGGGAAAATATGAATTGCAAAAGACGCTTAAAGCGTGGATTAATTATTCTATTAATTAAAAAATATTTTTTTGGTTCAATACTATATGTAATAATTAATAATTAGATAAAAAGTTGATATCTAAAAGTTCATGTTAAATTTATTTTCATTTATCTTTTGCTGATAATTTTTATTTTTTTAATATTCTTCTATCTTTTCTGTTTTAGAGAATCGAGCCCACCTAGAGAAATGCATTCAAGATAATGGGAATTAAAAACGGCATTTTATTCATTTGTGAGGCGAAAATCGACCAGTGCAGACCCGGCGGCCATTCTTCTTCCAAGGTAAGAGCAAATCGACTAAACTCTAATTAATTTTGATACATCATTAATACATTAATTAGTATAAGTCATATTAATATTACGACATCATATTATACTCAAAACAGCCAACTCTCAGCAAGAAAACTTTATCTTTTATCGAAAATAGTTAAATAAAAAATAAAAGGCAAATCTTTTGGTTAATATATCAACAAACTAGTTAATTATAGTTCTTAATTTCACTGTTTCTCTATCCGATCAGCTATTTGAACTCTTGAAAAATAATAGATAAAATATTTAAAACTAAAAAGGCTGATTGTGAATAATTTATATATCTACTTTCGTTATATAATATTATATGTATATATTTATTTGCAAAGAGCAGAGGACTACCTCAATGATTTACCTTTATAAACAAACGACTCTGCTAATATCGGCAAAATAAAATCTTCTCAATTAGAAAATCTTTCCTTGTTTACTTATAAATTAACATCTTTGGTACTCTCAGCGAAAATGCCATTTTTTATTCAGGTCTTCCTCTACTTCGATGTCCTATATATTGGCCTTCAAATTTTATCTGTGGAAGTTATCATGGACTTTGTTTCTGGATCGATTTAAATATCTTAAAAATGGCTGAAACTATTTTGTTAAAAAAATAAGCTGACCTGTTCTGATGTGGCCATCCACTTGACTTTACCATACAACCTGGCCCCTCACTTATATTTAATATTTAATAAAATTATTTATAATCATGTAGGGGAGGGGGATAGTTTTTCCATTTTTAGACTTCTGGGGTCTCACTGATTATGTATACAAAATTTGGTTGAGTTAGGTACAAGAGCCTAGATTTTCATTTTTTGACCCTATCCCCCCCCCCTCCCATTTTTGGGATATTAGTTTTTGCATTTTTAGACTTCTGGGGTCCCACTGATTATGTATTCAACATTTGGTTGAGTTTGCTCAAATGGCCTAGATTTTTAATTTTTAACCCCCCCCCTTCCACCCTCCTTAATTTTGGGTCGATCTGCACCAAAATCTAATCAGCTCTAAATCTCAATGGACCAAAACTACGTGTGGAATTTGGTGTCGATATTCACACTAGTTTTTGAGCTAGCTCGTCCACAAAAATTTGGTAACGCACAGACAGACAGACTAACCAACAGACATTTTGACAAAACAATTGTTATCTCAAAAAATATAATTTTTTCGATCTTCACTTATTTGAGCTTTTTGTAGACCAGAAATGCCATGGTTTCGCTTAATTTTTTAAATCAAAATACTTTGAGCCGTTTTTGAGATATTTCGAAAAAAAGAAGGAAAAAACCCACTTTTTTCATGCACGATTACAATACTTGACCATACCCTGTATGGTAAAGTAAAAAAGTGAAAATTGAGCGAAACCATGGCGTTTTGTTCTACAAAAAGATCCTTAATGATTGAACAAGAAAAAAATATGTTTTACGAGATATTAATTATTTTGCTAAAATGTCTTTTAGAGTTTGTAGGTTACCAATTATTGTGTACGCTCTAGCTTAAAAACCAGAATGAATATCAAAACGAAATTTCAGATGTAGTTTTAGTGCATTGAGATTAAGAGCTGATTAGATTTTGGTTGAAATCCAATCCAAAATTTAAGGTGGATTGGGGCTGTTAAAAAATTAAAATTATAAAATTTTCACACTAAAAAAATGAAATTTACTATAAAAGAGATATTGAATAAAAAAAAAAGAAAGTCATTATTTTTTTCGAGGGCCAGAATCGTAAGAGGGGGGGGGGGGCTTCAAAAAATAGATCTATCAATAACAATTTCAAGACCCTTTGATTGATTTGTACGAAATTTCGCATATGCACTCTATATAATCTTATGAAAATGATGCACTATGTGAAATTGACATTGAGCCAAAGAGTGTGTGTGTGGGGGGGGGGGGGGGGGGGGGGGGGGTCAAAAATAATTTAAAATAATAAAATTTCCAAACAAAATCGAAGAAAGCTGAAATTTACAATAGAAGATTCTCATTTATAAGGCGATGTCATAAATTACTAATGGACCCAAAATTCAGAGGGGGCGAGGGTTTTTTCGTAAATGATTATAAATTATTTAATTAAATATTAAATATAAGAGAGGAGGCAGGTGTATGGTAAAGTTGTGTGGATGGCCACATCAGTTTATTTTTAGCATAAAATGCTAATTTTGCAACAATTTTCAACCCCCCTCCTCCCCAGAAATTTGAAGGACGCTCACTGCATCTTGACCCCCTCTCCTGTGGGCACCCCTCTATTATATTTATATTCTATAAAATGCTCGTCTACTGAGTTTTTTGCCGGATTCTTCTGAATGGAGCTATTTCCGAACCAATAGTAGAATCTTAACTTTCATCAAGTTCTTTTAATAACTTTTAAGGAGATAGGTGTTGGTTCTAGGTGAATCATTTTAATATAATAATAAAACTTGATCAAGATTGGAGGTAGGTTTCACACTTTTTTGTGAAACCTACCTCGCATCTTGGTCAAGTTTTATTATTATATTCATCAAGTGCTTTTTCAAAGCCTTTGATAAAATAAGTGTTTTATTCATCAAGACAAAGCACCAGTTCACCACTCCGTTATCACGGTGGCTAAAATCAATTAAATATTTATCAATTTCCAAAGTTTAAAAAAAAACCGTTTAGGGTGTCAACTCCCTTAAGGGTGATTTATTGTTTCAATGATTGGTAATAAATCAATAAACGATGCCGTTAGATTGGCACTGTTGAACTCTGACATTTGAAATATTTCATTTTTACTTTTATGATCTTATTCATGGATTTTATTGCAAATTTTTAGTCTTTTTTCATTCAATAATTTTACATGGATTCTTCGGCATCTGAAATGTTTTTGTCAAGTACGGATGTAAATAATGAAGGAGACCAGGGTGAACTAGGTATTTTGTGAGCTCGTATTTTATGCACAGTTTCGTTTATAAAGCCTGGTTTGGTTTAATGTTTATTACAACGGAGAAGAAAGAGTGTGTAAAGGTTTTTATGGTACTAACAACTTATCGACTTCAGTTCTGATTCGAGCATCAAAGGATTTGTAAATACACACCAGGCTCTGCATTCGTTGCTCCTGAAAATGAAGTTGCCAAGGAATGAAATTCTTATCGAGACAAACATTCCAATAAGTAGTTCTTATATACATTTATTCGAAAATCTATTTAACATAATGCAAATATACATTATTCTTGTTATAATTTTTTTACATTAGCATTTCTTTACAAATGAATTGAATTTAAATACAAATTCTTTTTGGTTTTTTTAATAACCAACAGACATAATAATATATATTAGCAAATGCATACCCGTAAGATAATTGTAAGGATATTATTATTATAGGCACACGATTAAAGACCTACAGTCTTAAAAGACAAACAAATGACATCGGGTTGATCAACTAATCTGCATTCCATTCTACGAAAAATACAATTAGATAACATTTGTTTCAGTTTTAACTTTATCATAACACTTATTTTTTAATTTTTTTAAAATTTTCTTTAAATTTCATTATTGCTATAAAGACATTCATTAAAACTTGAACACTTTTCGAAGATCCCTATAGATTTTTAAATTGATTAATCCTAAGCCTTTTTAGAAAAGGAGAGCTACTTTTGGTTTACAGGAATAAAGTAATATCATTCATTGTATTCATCTATTTCCAGAAATATCCGTTCAATTTAATTTACATTAATTAAGGGGGAAATCCGACAGAATCCCTGTGGATTTCATTCTTAAAAATGAAATTATTCTCAGGACTAATTAGAGCACAATTATTTAACACATTCAACATTGTAATTAAATCTAGAATCAAGATTAACAGTAGTAATGGTTATAACAAATGAATATAATATAATAAGTACATTATTTTAGAATATAATTAGAATAGTAATAATAATAATCAGAATAATGATAAAGAATTATGTACAATATTTGAATTTTGATAACAAAGTGACGAATAATGCAAATTAATTTAATTAATCGCATCGTACTTGTTTCATATTTATTCTTACCTCCAAATCCTTTAAAAAACAAATCTTGTTTATTTTCAGAGAGGCATTTTAATCGATAAAAACAAGAAAATAAAACTGTAAAAGTGAAATTTTGGCAATTATTAAGAAAGGATCCATTGTTAATCGAGATAAAACTGAATATTCCGTTGACTCACTCCAATAAAGAAAAAAATAATTATTTAATGGGATAAAGAAAAGAACTTGTAGACCAACAAATTCATTTACAAAATTCTTATTAAATAATTAAATTTTTTAGAGGGAATTTGAAAATTTTGATTGTATTTATATTTAGAAATAAATTACTACAGTAGAGTCCCGAAAACTCCTCCTAATGTGGACCGAAGGGTGGCTGAGTTTGTGAAAATGACGGGTTATCGGGAATAGGGTTAAAAAAGAATAAGTACAAGTGTTTTCTCAGAAAATACAGTACTGTACTTGTATGTATTTTTTGCTTGAGAATACAACAGAAAATAAACTGCCCAAATACATTTAAACAAAAGAAAAGTACGTACTTTATGACGGAATAGACCCTTTACTACATGAAAAAGGGGTTTTTCGTCCTACCAGGGTGTGGCCGAGTTATCCGGACTTCCGGATTATCGACTGCCGAGTTTTCGGGACTCTACTGTAATAAGCCAATTACTCTCAAATAATTAAAATTAGTATTTTATAAGTAGTTATTATCTACAGTTTTTCAAAATAAAAATTTGTTTTGACCAATCAATAATTTTTATTTTAATATATTTTTAAAGGTCCCCTGGAAATATTTACAAATAATAAATAAGCCACGGTACTAACTTGAGTTAGACAGTCCTGATTTGATTTAAATTTCTTTTTTGTGTTATTTTAATCAAAGAAGTTCATAATTATTTATGTTTGAAAGTCTGAGCCGTTTAATTATGGAGAGAGACTGAGATTATTTCAGAAATGGGAATCGTAAAGTTTATTTTATTTTTTTAATTAATTAGCATTATTCGTCACTTTATTATCGAAATTCAGATAGTTCGATTAAAAAAGTTCAAATATTTAAATTTTAGGATCCTTTCTGAGAAGGTGATTTCATCAAGAATTAGTAAATAATGATTTCGCATAAATCAGAATTAATAAAATAATATAACCCATGGAAGCAACAATAGATTTCTGAAAGGATTTGGAACTAAAGACAAGTACAGAGTTGTTTCTTTTTCAAAACAACTATACTTGTATTCTGAAATGGTAGTTTCCTAAACAATATACTTAATCTAAACTTTTTGCTTCTTACAATATGTAAAACAAGGTGGAACCTAAAAAAAAAAAACTATGACCAAATTTTCCACTGAAGGTGATTATTTACATTCCTGTCACCTTAAGTGACATATACAAATTACATAACATTTATGATTAATGTTTGTTTTCTTATAATTTAATTATTGTCGACACAGCCGTTGAGAGAAAATCTCGAAAATCTTATAATTATTTGGACTATTGTATTTGGATGAAATTTCATAAGAAAGATCAATTATTATTTTCAACTTATAATTATTGTTTACAATGTGGGAGTGGAATTGTTATCAGAAATACCATTAAGCCCTTTAAATCAGTAGTTACAAACTATTTTACCCTATTAAAGCTCAAAATTAATTCCGAAACCTTCACTGGTATAATCAAATTAATAGATAATTGGGAGTGAACTACCATCCTAAATAGTTTTCTAATTAATATATTAAATAATAATTAATATATCAAAGAGAGCCGTTTTTGACCCCGATTTTAAACAAGATATATATATCGCTAGACTACTGCTGGTTGAGGCTATTGGAGTCAGCTGAATCTTAAATCTGGACCAAGAGAAATGAAAAAGATATGATCCATTTAAGTATGATCCACCATCATATCGCGATTAGCCCGCATGACGCTTTTTACCAAACACTGATATGGATCACCTAGTGAATTTGTAATCTGAGTTGTTATATATTCAATCCCCCAGTCCAGCGCGCTCAGTCTGTTAACACGTGTGTAAGGTGTTGCTATCAATTAATCATTCAGCTGACTCCAATAGCCTCAACCAGCAGTAGTCCAGCGATATATATATATATATCTTGATTAAAAACGCGGTCAAAAACAACTCTCTTTGATATATTAATCATTATTTAATATATTAATTAGAATACTATTTAAAAATTCATTATTTCTTACACAGAAATATATAAATTCAGATATTATTATTACTTAATTTGCAACGAAATTTTCTCTGGAGAGAGACAGACTGGTAGAAATTTTAATTGAATGTAATGGAAGGCAGGCCAGGGGTAGTGAGGAAAGAAAAATTAACACATATCAAACAAGGTGTAATTCATTGGAATCCTTCCTCCTTTCCTTTCAAACCGACGTTTCGGAGGATTTGACCCTTTGAAACCCTGAAGAAGGAGGGAAAAATCCTCCGAAACGTCGGTTTGAAAGGAAAGGAGGAAGGATTTAATAAATTACACCTATTTGATATGTGTTAATTCTTCTTCCTCACTACCCCCGGGCTGCCCTCCATTACATTCAATTATTACTTAATATCTGACAAAAATCACCTGCATTCGATTCGCGATTGAATCAAATATAGGAAACTCATGATTATCATCCTAAAAAGATCATTGCATTACTATGCATCTGAAATGTAGTGACTCTTCCATCGTCCACTCTAGAGTGATATCAGACTGAGGATTGATTATGGATTAGCTATAGTTACCTCTGGCTATAATTTTTATTCGACTGGTTCAGAATTACCCATCAATTTTGGTTCAGATGGCGGGTTATGGATATAATTTCAGAGCATTCGTGGTAAAATATTTGATAACCACTGAAAGTTGATTTGAATAATCTAAAAAGACTAGTCAGCATGAATTAGTAGGATTAATTAGGATGTAGGAATGTTAAAATTTTACAAACATATAGATATTATTTAGTAATTCAGATAAATCCGAACGAAATAATGGGGACAGCGATGTATTTGTGGAAGCATGGTGATTCTTTTTTTCTCTGTAGAATTGATATTTACACAAATAACAAACTTAAAACAAATCTCTAATTTATAGCTCACTTAGTATTTATTTTTTGAATTCAAACATTGATATGATCAGAAGGCAATGTATCAATTCCTCAACTTTTTGGTTAACTGAAAAATTCTCTTTCGAATATTTCACAACAGACATTCAAACGTTTATGAATCTTTATGAATCTTGAATTTGTAACACTATTAATGTTAATTCAACATTTCGACTGCAAGTTTAGCACATTTAAACACACACATCCATTGATTTGAATGACTTACATGCAGAATGTAAGAACGGTCTAAGTAAAATAAGTCGGAAAGACAAGACTGTAGGCATACAATGCCACCCATTCAGCGTTTTCATTCACCAATAAAAAATAGGAATTATCAATAAGTAAGCTGAATAATTTAGGATTAAACCAGCTTTGTTATTGAAAAATTTCCATTAGAATACAAGAAGTTTTAATCTCAAATTCTGGAGTCGTTATCGTTATCAAATGGTTCACTCACAAATTAGTTTAAAAAGACTTTGAATAGGACTCAATAATTTGATGTAGAAATTTTGTGTATTCTCAACAGTAATAACTAAAATAGGTGGTGCAATCCAAAGTTCTTCAGCTTACGAAATCACATCAACCGAAGCCTCAACTTTTCAAGATAAATATAATTTATTTATCTACAACTAGTTCTCTAGTAAAATATTCTAGTTTCTAGAATCATAATAAAATATTTTTCTTTAAAAAGCAAATGTAAAATTTCGAAAGTATTTCAAATATAATTTCATTTCCATTCCAAGTGAGACAAAATTCTATTTTATTTATTGCACATATTTTTTTATTCATTAAATTGAAAGAAAACTCTTAGAAAGTTTTTGCTTTCTAGACTTATGAAATGTATCAGAATATATATACATATCGGCCACATAAAAGTAATATTTAATCTTTATTTAATTATATATTAATTTTAATATCATTCGAGAGTTTCTTAGACACTTTGTTATTATTCCTCCAGCAAATTAGTATTACTATTTCGAAGAAAATGTCTGTATAATATTGGAGTTTGCACGAATGTGAAGTCATTTCCTTCTTTAAATTTTATTTTAACACTAATTTGTAAACATCGAAACGTTTTTTTGTCCTGTAAATATTGAAATGTTTATGTGAACAGCGAGTAAAAAATTTTCCTAGAAAGGAATGGACCTAAAAAAAACAGTGTTACTTGAATGTTCTGTGTTCTCGGATCAGGTTATTTTTTTAATTTTTTCAAACGTAAACTAGTATTTTTATGAAATTAATTGAAATAAGTATAAAATAGAGTTCACAAATACATTTTTTTTTATTTTTACATTGAATTTTCTCCAGAAAAATACAAATATATAAATATAATTAGAAAAAGTACGAATCATACTATAAAAAAAAAATACAAATGAAATTTTAAGTTATTTGACTTTGACAAACAATAATTAACTGTTTGAAGATCCCTAATTGAAACTTGGCTTACAGATCAAGTAACACTGACCTAAACGACAAGAAAGATAAATTTAATTATCTATCTAGTTTTTAATTTTCTTATTTTAGATTGCTGAAAATAAAAATACACTAAATTTATCACTCGAGATGTTTCTCGTTTTTGTTTTATTTTCGAAAAAATCACGCTTTGCGTTACAGAAATAAAATTCCATTCGATTTTACAAGAGCATACAAAAGAAAAAGAAACGAACATTTCATTGGTTCTAGTAGAGTCCCGTGAAATTTATTCAATGGTGTGTCAGTCTCGTTCTTTCTGCAAAGTCAAAATTGCCCCAACGACCATTTGGCTTTCACTGTGTCTCCCATGGAGTAATATAGAGTGGAAGGCTACCGAATATCGAAAACCGCTCTCTAGCGGCTCGGGGAACATTATTCTTAGTCCTTAAGAGCTATTCAAAGATCATAGTCATAGGATATTCAAAGGCTTTGACATAGATAAAAAGATTCATACAGGCTTTGTGCTAAACGTTCATTTAGAAAATTTTCCAACGTACAAATTTATAGATTAAAATATTATTAAATATGCCTAGTTCTCGACGTCAATGTTTTGTGGAAGGTTGCTTTCGCGACATAAAATCAGATAAAGAACATACTTTTTTTAATCGACCTAAAAATCCTGAAATGTAAGTACCTTATATAAAATTAACTAGTAATTTATTTCTTTGATTTTTATATGTTAATTCTTTAATAATTTAATTATAGAGAGCGGTTCCCGCCATTTTATTGCCCATTCCGAACCGCCAGAGAGCTCTGTAATTCGTATACGCTTAAATACATTGGCTCCTTATGGAGCCTTCCACTCTATATTACTCTATGGGGTTTCTAACCAAATTCATGCACATTTTGTCTATTGAACAGGCGTCATTAATATAATATGAAAAGTTATGTGTCAGTTTCATTTCAAAAAGAATTAATTTTTTAATCTTATCTAAACTATTTTATAGGTATTAAATAATTGTTTTTTAAACACCTATAAGAATCCTAAGCACCGCTATGATTTAAAATAAACTATTTTAATCTGAGATTTTCTGTATTGCGTTTCACCAATGAGGCTTAATCGTAAGAGAAATTAAAACGGGTGGTTACAGATCTTCTTCTGTTTCACTTTATTATATACTTAATCAAAGAAACACAAAATGTCATCTACTTGAGTAGTTTACTCTGAGATAAACAAGATTCAAAATTGGAAATATTTGAAAATGTTAAACATTTGTTTTAGCTTATTCAACTGGAATAGTTTTGTTTATGTCGCTTCAACCATCTGTACAACTCACATTTTACGGTTGCCTACCTTCCAGGCAACATTAATCCTTAATGTGAGTTGTGCCCAAGAATTTCTACATTGCAGAAAAGCACTGGTAAAACTATTACGGTTGATTGTACACTTACTGCAGCACTGTAAATCAAAATATTGATTGACTTTTCGAAAATCGATTATCTAAAATTCTAAATATAAACTAGAGAATTTCTTCAATTGATATCATCTTTCTGTCGCTAATAAAAAAAAATAATCCTATTTTGCAACTATTGGTATTCAATATAAATGAGCTATAAATTTTTTGTGATTTCACAAATTATTCAACAAAAGTTAGTATAATATTGCATAGAGAATATATATATATACATAATATATATATATTTCTTTAAATATACAACATTAAAATGAATATAACATTTTCATAAAACTCGAATACTTTATATATATATATCATTTTATATACCAGTGGCGTGCGGTCCATGGTTGCCGTGGATGCGGCGCATCCCTAAACATCCCTAGACATTCAGAGTATTTTCATACCGTGTCATAAAAAATCTACTGTTAAATTTGAAAAATATCGTAAAACTCTATGATGTCGTATTCGAAGAAATTCACAAAAAGAAGCGAAGAATGAAATAAAATTTAAAATAAATGAAGTTTTTTTTGGACAGCATCTTCTGGTTGAAAAGTCACCGCCCGCCACTGATATTTACATATATATACTTACATATTTTTCAAATATATAACATTAAAATGAATATAATAATATTTTCATTACACTAGAATACATATATAAATATTTATGATCTGTTCTATTGATAACAAATAGTGAAATTATTATTTTAATATTAATTCAATAGATATCATATAAGTGTATATATATATACTTATATATATTTTTAAAATATACAACATTTAAATGAATATAACATTTTCTTTAAACTAGGATACATATATAAATATATGATCTCTTCTATTAATAAAAAATAGTGAAATGATTATTTTAATACTAACTTCAATAGATTTTCTAGTGGATCTTGATAGCCTGAGTTTGAAATAGACATTTTTCTTGGGAACATTGGATTGCTTGAAAGCTCAAGCTTTTGGCTCATTCGGCATTCAGCTCCAATTCTTCAACACATTTACTCATAATTAATTTAATCACTTAATTACAAAAGATTACATTGCATTTCTAATATTTATTGAAAATGTGGAATTAATTAAAAATAAGTGGACTTCCATTAAGAATTACAATTAATTTTATAGTTTGTCTTTGGTAGTTTTTTTATCTATTTTATATAGGCTGGATATTATGTATTTAATAAATATTATTATTATTATTTTTTTAATTTCCCTAATCATTTTCGAATCACATATATCACACCTAAAACTAAACCTTTCCAACTGGAAAAATTCCATTTGTGAACAAAATTCGCCTCTAAGAGAAGAATAGTAAAGGAAACAAGCACATTTAATGTACCCAGTGCCAGTATGGCAGTTGTTTATTCAGTAGTTCTCATCAACGTTGTCATAGTTGTAGTACTGGTCTTTGGTCTCCGGCTGAACTTGTTCAACTCGGTTACTGTACGGGGGCGGTCGCGGGGGCGGCGGCTGGCTCACTTCCACAGCTCCGTAGTTACCATGGGCACTTGCATTGCTGAAACTTTCTTTTAAGCTACCCTTTCGGATAGTATCCGTTTCCTAAACAGAAAAAATTAGGTGATGTGGTCATTCACATGACTTTACCCTGGCTCCCTCTTTCATTTATACGATTATACCGGGTGAGTTTTTTTTATCTTGAGACAGTTTTATAACTCAAAAACAGTCCATTATATGGAAAAAAGTTTCAAACAAAAGTTTGTTTATATCAAGGGGAACCAAACTACGATATTGTTTGTCGACCTAGAACAAGCTTTCAAGGGTATTTCGAGGTCAAGTTCTGTTTTTTAAATACAAGCCTATGTTTCTGTACATCTACTTAATCTACAAAAAAAAACTGAACAACTTTTATTAGAACAGATAGTAAGTAAAAATATATTTTTCTAGGTGGATTTCACAAATAAAACAAATATATGTTTTGAGTTTTTATCTCGATATATTCAGGCTATAAGCCCATCATCAGGAGTTACAAAAGAAAACAGTTTTCTTTTGTAACTTCTGATGATGGGCTTATAACCCGAAATATATATCGAGATAAAAACTCAAAACATATATTTGTTTTATTTGTGAAATCCACCTAGAAAAATATATTTTTACTTATTATCTATTAAAATGTTTCACCTAGAACCGACACCAAATTCTTTAAAGATTTTATTAGAACTATTTTTTTATACGACATCAAATAAACAAAATACATGAATCAATTAGTCTCAAAAAAATCTTAATAATTATTTTTAACAGTTATTCAACTTAATTATCAAATATTAATGATTAAATAATTAATTATTAAATAAATATTTATTAAATCGAAAATAAGGGTTTATAATGATATTAAAACTTCATTATACACACAACATTTAAGAGATTATTTTCTACTTAATAGAACTATTTAAAATTCTTGAGCTTAAAAAAGTTTATTTCTCTTCTCAATCCAGTAGATAGTTATATTGTATTACCATAATAAAAATGGAGCATTTCTTAATGAAGACAAAATTGAAATGGTCTTAATTTATGGTGAATGTGGAAGAAGTGTGATGGGGCTGCCATTGAAATGAATGCCGAGCGTTTTCCTGATAAGAATACACCCTCACAAGCTTCATTTTATTGTGTCGTAAAATCTGATTAAAAAAAACACAAAAAAACTAAACTACGCTATTATTTGTCGACGTAGAACAAGCTTTCAAGGAAATTTTAATGTCAAGTTCTGTTTTTAAATGGAACCCTATATTTTTCTATACGTTTACTTAATCTACAAAAAATAACTGAACAACTTTCATAAGAACTATTTTTTTATACGACATCAAATAAACAAAATACATGAATCAATTAGATCTCAAAAAAATTCTTAATAATTATTTTTAACAATTATTTAACTTAATTATCAAACAATAATGATTAAATAATTAATTATTAAATTGGTAATTTAATAATAATTAATAATTTAATAATTTTTCGACACTGTTCTGTGGCATTCCAGAGTGTTATCGCAATTCTTCTGGATGAATTCCAGTTCCAATTTCCTTATTTTGGACTGTTTCACTTTCTTCGTAGCCTTTACATTTCCTTTTTTTTAAACAGATTTTACAACACAATAAAATGACGCTTGTGAGGGTGTATTACAATTAGGAAAACGCTCGGCATTCATTTCAATGGCAGCCCGATAACACTTGTTGCACATTCACCGTATAAATTATGACCATTTTAATTCTGTCTTCAGCAAAAAAATGCTCAATTTTTATTATAGTAATACAATATAACTATATACTGGATTCGACACGAGAAATAAACTTTTTTAAGCTCAAGAATTTTTAACTAGAAAATAATCTCTTATATCTGAGTATAACGAAGTTTTAATATCATTATAAACACTTACTTTCATTGTTGTGACTTTTCGATTTAATGATTATTTATTTAATAATTAATTATTTAATCATTATTATTTGATAATTAAGTTAAATAATTGTTAAAAATCATTATTAAGATTTTTTTTGAGATCTAATTGATTCATGTATTTTGTTTATTTGATGTCGTATAAAAAATAGTTTTTATGAAAGTTGTTCAGTTTTTTTTTGTAGATTAAGTAGACGTATAGAAAAATATAGGGTTCTATTTAAAAAAACAGAACTTGACATTGAAATACCCTTGAAAGCTTGTTCTACGTCAACAAACAATAGCGTAGTTTAGTTTCCCCCTTAATATAAACAAACTTTTAATTGAAACCTTTTTCCATATAATGCACTGTTTTTAAGTTATAAGACTGTCTCAAGATAAAAAGCTCACCCGGTATTTCTATTATACAATAAATTCTCATCTAAGTGTAATCGTGTAGAAAAAATTGGTAATTTTTCTGTGTTTTTTAAAAAATTCTATTAAAAAAATAAAAAAATAAGCTAAACGTCAAATATGTGTACTCCGATTTTAACCAAAATCTAACACAATTCACAATAATTTCAGAACTCTATCCCAAAAACTAATCATTAGTACTTGTACGAGGATAAGTCAAAAATTACTTACACTTTTCGTTCTACAACTTTATTAAACTAAGATAGGTGTACAACAGATACATTATTTTTCGATATACATAGTCTCCACCTTTAGCAATGCACTTGGTCCAGCGAGCCACAAGCTTCCGGATGCCTTCCTGGTAGAAGGTTTTCGGTTGGTCATGAAGCCACTTTTGCACCGCATCCCGAACGTCCATGTCTGAGGCAAATCGACGACCTCTCAAAGCTTCCTTGAGCGGTCCAAAGAGATGAAAGTCTGAGGGAGCGAGATCTGGGCTGTAGGGAGGGTGTTCCAGGGTCTCAAAGCGTCTCAAAGTTGACGGTCGCCCAGCTCCCTCTTTTTGTGTTACGCTCGTTCGGCCATTTTTAAACATTTCGATCCATTAAAAAACGATTTTACGAGATAAAGCACTTTCCCCGTATTGTGACAAAAGTCTCCGGTAAATTTCAGCACCTTTCACACCCTCTGACCACTCCTCGTTGCTCCTCTTTGGTGCAATCTGATAGCGGAGCTGACATGCGTATGTTGTTGTAGCTAGACGACAAGTGACGCGATCGTGATTAAATTCCGCACACGTGACCACAGACGCGCCAACGCACGCGGCCGCCTCCTATCTTAGTTTAATAAAGTTGTAGAACGAAAAGTGTAGGTAATTTTTGACTTATTCTCGTAATAAAGAGTTTGGGTGGCTTTAAGAATATTCAATACTTGGATTATCTTTTTGAGTTGCAAAATTATTAGCTAATTGAATTCTTTGAATTTAGTTAATAAATTAAACATTAATGTCAATAATTTGTATTCGGAAATAATTACCGTAAATGAGATTATTTCGAAAGTAAATAAAGATTAGATATTTCAATCTAAAAATACTGCTGAAAAATGGCAAATGCTTTTTAAAAGCACAGATATATGTTTAACTAATACATTTAAAATTATTAGCTTTTTTCTCTCCATTCCTGCAACTTCTGCTTTTACAGAAATAATTTTTTCCGTCATGAATGTGAAATGGCGAGAAGAAAGAAATAAAGCATCTATTAATTTAATTAAAAATGAATTGTTAATTTATTTTAATATGGATCTAAATTGTTCGGATTCCTATGATTATTTTAAAAATAATAGAACTTTGCTGGCCAAAGCAAAAAGTAATAATAAATACGGATGGAAAATTAAATAATGAAATAAATAATATATAAAATAAAAAATAAATGTGTACTATTTTTTTCCTCTAAATTTCCCAAAAGTACTATATTTTTACAACTTTTTCTTACTCTAATTGGTTTGTGAGCTCACGAAAAATTTGAAACTCTCGTCACAAACTCACGGAAACAGACATTTTGACAAAAATAATTAATATATCTTATAAAATATTTTTTTTTAAATTCACTATGATGTAATATGATGTAGTGATATAAACTTTAACGTCATGATTTCTCACATTTTATTATTTTATTTTGTATAGTTTAAACAGTTTTTCGAAAAAACTAAGCAAAAACACCATTTTTTTTCCTGCACGATTACAGTCCTGGACCATATGACCATGTTCTATGGTAAAGGGAATATGTTATTAGGAAATTTTGTTTCATATAGTATAGAGGTGGGAATTTATGACATTTTTAATGAATCCAAATTTTGAAGAACAAATTCAAATAATTGTATAAATATGATTTAGCTCGTCTTTTTAAAACCGGAAGGTATGCACTTTAGAAAGATTATTCCACCGAATTTATTACGAAAGTAATTCAAAAACTCAGCTGTTCTTTACTTGGAAATAATAGAAGCAATAAAATAATAAGTGTATGAAAAATACAGGGTGGGGCATAAAGATCTACCACATTTTGAAGAGGTGAAAAACTGAATATATTTTTTATAAATGTGTTTTAAACATTATATCAGACAAAAAAGAGAGGGGGGGGGGGGGGTCAAAAATGAAAATTCTAGCCCTTCGACCAAATTCAACCAAATTTTGTATACATATTCTGTGGACCACAAGAAGGCTAGAAATGCAAAAACTAACCACCCAAAATAGGGGGGGAGTCAAAAATGATAATTCTAGCCCTTTCGACCAAACCATGTATACAAAATTTGGTTGAGTTTGGTCGAAAGGGCTAGAATTTTTACCCATTTTGGGTGGTTAGTTTTGCATTATACGCCTGGGGTCCACAGAATATGTATATATGTATACAAAATTTGGTTGAATTTGGTCGAAAGGGCTAGAATTTTAATTTTTGACCCTCCCCCTCTTTTTTCGTTTGATATAATGTTTGAAACACATTAAAAAAAAATTATTATATGTTCTTTTCAAAAATAGGTATATTCAGTTTTTTTCTAGTTAAATTTTTTCAAATTTTTTCATTTTTTATACCTCTTCAAAATGTGGTAGATCTTTATGCCTCACTCTGTATTTTTCATAATAGATGTATACAAAATTTGGTTGAGTTTGGTCGAAAGGGCTAGAATTTGCATTTTTGACCCTCCCCTTTTTTTTTACTGATATAATGTTTAAAACACATTTAAAAAAAGTTTATTTTATGTTCTTTTCAAAAATATATTCAGTTTTTTCTAGTTAATTTTTTCATTTTTTATACCTCTTTCAAATTGTGGGAGATCTTTATCCCCCATCCTGTATATTACAAAATTTCACTTAATGTAAATAAATCTTAGGGAACTTTTAATAAAGATAAAGCTTTCTTTCAGTTTTATTTTTCTGGTGAATTAAAAATTTCACTTGTTCCCTCATGATGATTAGTTTCGTTTTAATTATAACATTATAACTAATTTACGACTATTCCATGTTATCGTTTTGTATTTAAATAAACCTCTAGTGTAAAATGAGCGTTTTTATTGAATTTTAAAAGTTCTAGAGACCTGAACTCTTCCCTTTCCCCATTTTCTTTGCAGAATTCTATAATCTTTAGTCCTTCAAAATCCAGGTTCACAAAGATGGCTTCTACCTTCTGACTCTAAACACTATATTATTTTCAGAAATGCAAGGGACTATAGAGACCCTTCTGGGTGTATGTCTTCTTGCATCGTTATCAATAAAATATAGAAAGTGAACATATTAAACATTAAACGATTAAAAATATTAAAAAATACACTCCGTTTTTGATTTTGATTAAAAATTACTTAACATTTTTTATAGAATTAAACGATTACGAATGCTTTACCTGATAGTTTCCGTCCAATGGATTCCATGGTTTTTCTTCTTCGGGCTCAGGTTCAGCCCATGGCTGTAGTTCTCCCGAAGCAAAAATTGCATAAAAACTCACCCCTACAAAATGTACACAGGCAGCCAATATAAACACTGTCTTCCAGATTTCTTTACTCTGTGAACAGAAACAATTTTAATTATTTAATGGCACCGATTCAATATTAAGAATTAATCTTATCGAAAGAATAGTAATTGAGACCTGGTTTTCTACAATGTTGTCGATAGCAATGGGACAAATCAAACCCGCTATTGTTCCTATTCCATTAGACATTCCCATAAGAATACTTGCATATCGAGGTGCAATATCCAAGTGGTTCACGTTATATCCTGTAGAATTATAAAAACATTTTTTTTAGTATTTTTAATCTTAAATACATTTATAGCAACTTTATTTGAAAAAGATAATTTTTTTCATTAAAAGATCAGTCATTATAATGAATTGTAATAGTCAACTTGGTTTAAAGAAGTTCTTTTCGCGACAATCCACACACAAAGTTTTAGCCTCGTAACCACTCTATAAATATGAACGGTGTTAAAATTTTAGGTTATGTTTATTTAAAGTGTCTGTACTTTTTCGCTACTATATTCTCTTTATGAATGGATCGTTCCACGCCATTGATCTTATATCCATCCCCTCCACTAAAAATAATAGTCCAAATATGTTTTTTGTTTTATTTTTTATCAAAATAAATAATTTCAATTTTTTTTTAAGTTACTCCGAATATATTATTCTAACAAATATTAGTTTTTCATCAAGATGGTGAAATTCCTTCAATGAAAAAAAAATAAAATAATGATCATTTTCCCACCCTTTCCCAATCTACCATATGTAACAAATGTCATTTTTAATTAAATTTAGGGAACGCGGTGTTGGTTTATAGTGAAACATTGTTAAAATTAAATTAGGTTGGAGTTGGTGGTGTTTTCATTTTTAATTGCAATTATTTCATGTTTGGTGTGGTAAATCGTCTTCAAATTTTAACAGCATGTGTATTATGCTTTTAGTGACTTATATTCCAAGTTTTGAAGACTTCTTGAATTTTTGCATTTGTGAAAGAACTACCTTAAACGAATATATAACTATATCAAATAAAATTTGAGCTGAATTTATATATTTTAAAATCTGAAGATTCTAAATATATTACAGTCGACTCTCGATAATTCGAACTCTTCAGCTGTTAACTTTGGTAAATCGAAAAAATGCTGTATATTTTGATACGTTCGATAACTCGAAATCCTTTTCGTAACAAGAGAGGGAGATTAGGTTCTATAATTCGAACTAGGCCACTTCCCCTCTTTATAATTCGATTTTTTTTAAAAAGGTTAGTTATTATCTATTGTCAAAGAGAAACAAAGAGGTTGTCCTCTGCTTGATACAAATAAACATACACACATATATATCAAGATGATATATCTGTATATATACAGATATATCATCTTGATATATAGTGTGTATGTTTATTTGCATCAAGCAGAGGACAACCTCTTTGTTTCTCTTTGTGAATCAACAACTCTGCTACTCTCGGCAAAACAAAAAACTTTTCAATTATCTATTGTGATGTTAATACATATGTATTTTTTATTCTTTTTGTCGTTTTCATTATTTTTATTTTTTAATTGAGGCAATATATAAAATTTATGTAAGCTCATACATATTTTCGAAAATATAATACAAACTCTTAATAATTCTGACTTTTTTCCTTTTCTCTTGATAATTCAAACTTCTTGATAATTCGAATTTTTCACGTAGTCCCTTGATTTCGAATTATCGAGAGTCGACTGAATATACAATTATACATGTTACTGTAAAAGCCATAAAATACTAGATTGAATCTTATTCTTTGTCAAATAACTTCAAAAAAGATAGGAGGAAAGGGTTTAGGTGAAGCACATGATATTAATTACCATAAAGTATCCTAAGGGTGTCGCCTAGTTTGCAGGCAGTGAATGAAATAAAACTCAAAGAGGTTTATACAAACTCAATATATTTCGGATTATTAGTCAATCAGCAGGAGTTTACAGGTTAAAAACTAATAATGTTTGAACATGCGATGTTATATTTTGCGATCGCATGTTCAATCATTATTAGTTTTTAATCTGTAAACTCCGAAATATATTGAGCTTGTATAAACCTCTTTGGAGTTTTATTTCATTCACTGTGAAACTACACTCCCTTTACTTTTATTAATTAATTTAACATCAAAAATCAAACATACCCGAAATAGCAAAACCACTGAACGCAACTCCCAGAGTCAGAGCAGTTGTCGCCGTTGCTTCGGAATGCGAATAAGCGACCACAAGGAAAAAAAATGCTTCGAGCCCAAAACCACCACAATTAAAGATTTTTCGAACATTGGTCGTAGTTAAATAACCATGTTTTCTCAAATAATCTGCAAGCATACCCCCTAATGGGACAATGATGGTCATCAACAAATGAGGTAAAGCTGCTACGAAACCGGTCTAGAAAAGAAAAAAATAAATAAATTGACATTTCTGACTGAAACTAAATTGTCTTATACCTTTTCTATAGCGTAATTAAAAGACTTTTGTAAATATGAGGCTTGAAATAAAACAAGCAAGTAAAAGTTCCAGGAACGACAAAAGTTTGCTACTATGATGGCGTAGACTGGCATGGAGGTGAAAAACTCTCTCCAAGGAGTGGAAGCTAACGTCGGCATTGCTTGCTATAGGGAAAACAGCCAAAACGTTTATTTACTCAAAGACATCGTTAATAGTACAATAGAATTACCTGAACAGACTGCCCGAGAGACTGTTCGATATACATCAGCTCTCGAGCAGATATGGTGGGATGTTTAGAAGGCCTTTCAAATGTCAACCAGAGCCATATTACATACCACAAGACTCCGATTACACCTGAAAACAATTAAAACTTATTTAGTTTAAAAGATTAAATTGATTTTAAATTAATATGTTTAAATTTATATTTCAATTCAATTCATTTCAATTTCCGTACCTAATAACTATAATAATATATGTTGCAGTAAAACCCCGTTTTTTTAGTAAGAGTAAGGTTCTTACTAGTTAAAACGCGTTTCACTGAATACCTTTGTGGCAACTAGAGTTTAAAAGAAAATATCTAAAAATTAGATCCGCTACAACTTTGCTTCTAATTTTTGACATTTTCGTTTAAAAATTTTTGAAAATAAACACCCAAAATGAGGCGGAAGGTCAAAAATGAAGATTCTAGACCTTTGAACCAAACTCTAGTTGCCACAAAGGTATTCATTGAAACGCTTTCTGTAAGAACGTTCTTACTAAAAACGGGTTTTTACTGCAACATTATATAATATAATGGATGATGATTAACAGATTCTTATTTAAATCTAGATTGCCAACTTTTAGCGGAGGTTTTTCTTAATAGGTCGCAGAAACAATTTCGGGTGTAAACCAATAAGAATAGTAAATAATCAATTACAAATAAGGCTGCTAAGTGCGAGTCGGACAGCATACTGAGGGATTCGTAACTTGTATCTTCAAAAAATACTTGAAATATTAAATTCGTTCTTATTTGTCTTTGATAAAAAAATGAGTGAATTTGTAGAGATTTTTCATAATTTTAATTTTTGCCATTTTTGATCACCCAAAAATAGCCACTTTGGTGTTCCCTCACGCTGTCATTTTAAAAACAATTTTTTTTTTAAATTAAGCCTAATTATACTTAAGATTTGCAGGAATATCTCACACCTCATAAGAAAAAGTATTTTTTATTTTGGACCTCACAATAATTTAAACTTTAATGCGTTTTTTGATTTGCGGAAAAGTTAATACATTTTGTTACTATTTTGTTCAGGGAGAATGGTTAAAATTTTTAATAAAATTTAAATTAAAAATATTAAATTACTAGGTAGGTTTCACGAATAAAAGACAAATTGCTTATGAGCAAGACTATATATTTCGGGTTACGAGCCCATCTTCCAGAGTTCAGATAGAAAAACAGTTTTTCTGAACTCCTGACGATGGGCTCGTAACCCTAAATATATAAGAGTCTTGCTCATAAGCAATTTGTCTTTTATTCGTGAAACCTACCTAGTAATTTATATTTTTTAAATTTAAATTTTATATTGAAAGTTTTTGCCGAGAGTAGCAGAATTTTTATATATTGAAGGAGACAATAAAAGAATTGTCTTCTGCTGGAATTATAAATTTTATTTATTTATAACGAAACTATATACTCGTTATAAATAAATAAGGGTATAATTCCAGCAGAAGACACACTCTTGATGCTCCTTCAATTAAATTTTATATATAGCTTTTAAATTTCGTATGTATCTTATTTAGTTTACGAGCTATAATGCTCTGGCAGACGGTCAGACATACATATCTTTATTTATTTATGTAGATAATTTTACCGATTAGTAGTCCACTTATCTTACAAAACCTCGTAAGTCCTAAATTCATTGTTTGCCAGAAAACAAGAAAAACCATTTAAAATACGAATACATACAAATACAATGCAATATTTATTATTTGTCCGTAGCGTGAAATTAAATTTGAATAGAATAATAAGGTTTCAATAGACAGACGCGGCGTGAAAAGTTGGTCGGTATAAATGTATAATACTTATTTGACCGAAAATTGGACTTACGAGGTTTTGTAAGATCAGCGACGATTTAGACCTGGTAGTGACACTTATAGTCCGGTTTTACTTTTTAAACGTAACCTTAAAAATGTTAAATTTATGAGTAAGCTCAATAAATTAGATTCGAGTAATATTATCTCAATGATGATGAGGTGCCGGCGCGGCGTCGGTTTTAAATTCCTTATTTTCGAGATGTGAAAAAAAAAACTCATTATATACACAAGCTTACAAGATTAAATGCTAATGAATTATTAGAGGGTGATTGTCAATATTGTAAACATAAATATAACTTTTTCATTAACATTAATTATTTTTCATTTTGCATTTTCGTTAACTAAAGATACATAAACAGATATCACACAAAAATTGAAACACTAATTGTTTGATTGAATAATAGTATTTTTGTGAACTTACCGTAAAAATAAAAAGGCGCTTGCCATGAGATCCCACCAATGAGTAGTCCAGAAAGAGGCATTCCTAAAACGACACCCGCATACGAGCCACAAAAAGCAAGCGTTGCAAGTCGTGACCTTTCTAAAGGAGGGGCCCAAAAACGCCAAATACCGTGGCATGCAGGATAGGTTACTCCCTGAAAGAATTAATCCAGTAAAGAATTAAAACAAAATAGTATTATATGATATAATTATACACTCAATGACGAAAAACCGACTACCTTAAATTTTCACTGTTTCTTGTAAAAATATTTCATTTTCAATAATCATGAAAATTATTATTATTTTTATAAGATTGGAGTAATTTTTGGAGACGGACTGATAAGTGAATTAAGTGTACATCGATGAGGCAGTCCAAAAAAGAGAAGATAATTTACACTATCTTTTTATTCATAAAACCGACGTTTCGGAGGCTATTCCCTCCTTCTTCGAAGGTTTTGAAAAGTCAGTGAAGGAAATCCACTTTTCAAAACCCTGAAGAAGGAGGGAATAGCCTCCAACGTTGGTTTTATGTATAAAAAGATAGTATAAATTATCTTCTTCTTTTTTTGGACTGCCTCATCGATGTCCACTTAATTATTATTTTTTTTTTTGATAGTTTTTAAGGAATTTGGTGTTGGTACTTGGTGGAACATTTTTTAAATTATTGTTTGAAATGACAGAGATAAATTAATAAAAATAAAATGCATATATATATATCAGTGGCATGCGGTCCATGGATGCTGTGGATGCGGCGCATCCCTAAAATTTAAAACATTTAGAGTATTTTCATAAATATCGACTTCTAAATTTCAGGAGGATCTTTAAATTTTCAAATTATTATCCATTATTTCAAATATTTCTATAAAAATCATTTTTTGTTTTAAAAAGTACCAATATTGATTCTCGAAATGATAAATAAAACATTAAAATTGTTGCATAGTTTCAAGGGGCAATAAAGTGAATGATTTATCCGAAAAGAGTGCGGATAGAAGGTTTGAAGTCCCTCCTGGTATATCTTCCCGTTTAAGCATGTCAAAGACATGTTCAGACGAGTTTTAGTCGAATAAAAATTGTTCTCGCTGAGGAACTATAAAAATAGATATAATACAAAAAAATGAATAAATAAAGATGATTCGAGAATATTTGGACTAAGAACTCTCAATATAATTATAAGATCAGAAATAACTAAGAGTGCTATAGACAAGTCATAGCTTGCTTATAGCAATAGAATTAGGAAAAATTAAGATCTTCTTACAGGGCAGACTGATTCATTGTGAAAGATGGTCGATTAACATCTCAGGGACTGTGGAGTTTAAAAGTCATAAATAAGATTTAATTTCTGACTCCTACTCTCACTCACACAAAGCAATATCCGTTAAAAATCTAATGTTAAATTTTAAAAATAATGATCGATGAAATTTGCAAAAAAAAGCGAAGAAAAAATAAAATTTCAAAAAAACATTAAGGATACTTTTTTTGGACAGCATTCCCTGGTTGAAAAGTCACCAATTCTAATTAAAGAGATCTTTATGGGGCTACCTAACACTTTATGGTAAAAAAATATTTTTTTTTTATTTTGGACCTCATTAAAAATACCAAACATTTCTTTCAGTTAATTGCATCTTAAAATTGGCAATATAATTCAGGTAGATTTCAAATTTTTTTGGGGGGTAAAAACTAATTTATTAGAGAAATTGTCATTTTAATGGATTAAACAGGAAGAGAAAGAAAAAATTGTTGATGAAAAATAAATTTAAATATAGATATTTAAATTCCCACAAATTCTTTCCAATAAAAATGGATATATTTATTTGAAAATAGAAGATGCGATTAAACCTTAACATTCGAATATTTTATCTTTACATGTCTTCGTATATTGTTCTATGGAACCATTCTCAACCAATAAATCAACAAACTAAATAATAAATATAATAATAATTTAAAACTCACTACTCCAGCCCACTCGGCAGGCTTTTCGGCCTCCAAGGAGAGTTCTCTAAGGAGAGCATTAAAAATAAAAATAAACTGCAACGGATCGTTGCTAAACTTTATCCAAATTCATTTGAAATATTAATATGTTTATTCCTTTATTATTAATCAGATATCACTTGCAATTTGCAGTTCATATTCTAGAGTAAAGTATTTTAAAATATAATTTTACTAAAAACTTTATTTAACCTTTTTTGTTCTCCCCAAGATACTTAATTAGGATATTAAATTTCATCAAAATTGGTTAAGTCATTTTCAAGATATTTAGAAAAAACTAAAAAAGTACCGAAATAATGTACTAATGTTTGTGGGCCGATATGTACCAACTAATCAGCGCTTCATTTTGTTAAAATAATGGTAGGTTTTCAATTTCATTTCAATCGATGCAAAGTTGTGAAAAAAATCGTGGACGAAAAAAACGATAACATACATCCATCCGCACGCACTTCTAAATAAACTGCAACGGATCATTGCTAAACTTTATCCAAATTCATTTGAAATATTAATATGTTTATTCCTTTATTATTAATCAGATATCACTTGCTATTTGCAGTTCATGTTGACTTTAAGTAAAAAATAATGATCGATTCTCATTTAATAGTCGAGGAATAACCATTCTACATTGAATTTTGACGTTTCGGTTATTATTGGTAACCATTGCTGAAGACATGGAGGAATCGAGTTAAAATCAAAAATAGTGATCGATTCTCATCTAATACTTGAGGAATAACAATTCTACATTAGGTTTTTTGACTTTTCGATTATTATTGGTAACCATTGCTGAAGACATGGAGGAAACGGCTTAAAATCAAAAATAACGATCGATTCTTATCTAATACTAGCGGAATAACCTTATTGCATTCCATTTTTGATGTTTTGACTATTAATGGCAACCTCTACTGATAACGTGGAAGAATCGACTTAAAATCAAAAAGACTAAATTCATTTATGGCAAACAACTCAAGCTTGAGTTGTTTACCAAAAAGAATTTAGTCTTTTTGATTTTAAGTCGATTCTTCCACGTTATCAGTAGAGGTTGCCATTAATAGTCAAAACATCAAAAATGGAATGCAATAAGGTTATTCCGTTAGTATTAGAGTGACAACACGGAGACATTTGGATATCCATTTTTAGAAAACCTTTCTTATTTCTTATTCATTATGGATACGATATGAAAACTATGTTCATTTGTGAAATTCAAAGTCTTTCATATGCGTTTTAGTGCGATTCTATAAAATCATTTATTTATATAGCATCATTGTTTTCTTATGTTGACAATTGTGTTTTGCAGACCTTTTCTCGTTCGAAACATCATTTCTTGCACATTTACTTAATGAAAGAACGATACTCAATTTTGCTCAAGTCTCAATCTTCACCTGACAGGGTTAACTCTTATTTAATCAAAATTCCAAAATGACAAAAGCTTTTTGGGCAATACTTGCATAAACTTATTAATACTTGATTTCCTAGCAAGGCTATTTATCTTTATATGCTAGATATATTGAAGGTCAACTATATATCAATACCCCCAGGAATATTATTAAATGATTCTCACCTCTACCAGACCCTGTAAAATTCGGACAAAGATGACCATGGTTGGATGGAGCATCATTGCTCCAGGCACGAGAAGATTGAGGAATGATGAGACAGCAATAGCAGTGCCGAATATTCTATTTGAAACATTAAAAATATTAGAAGTTTTTCTTATAAGACTAAAGAAAAGACGTTAACAACATATTAATGTTATTTACTTATAATAGGAAAATTACGATATTTTTAATAGCGAAGTATTTGCATCATACCTGTTGGCAGGATACATTGATGCAAGAAACCCTCCAGGAACTTGAGTCGCCAAATATCCCCAAAAAAACGAAGAATCCACGGCGCTTTCCATTCCAACAGTCCAGTTGAATTTTACGGACTAAACAAAAAAAAATTCATATTATCGTAATCATTATAGTTAAACGAAATAGATACTTAAATGGATCTCAGGCGGAAAATGAACCTCGATATTTTAAAATGAAATTAGAATAAGTTTAAAAGATTGTGATATGTTTTCATTAAATTATTAATAAGTTGTTTTTTTTAAATGCAATCTGAATTGGATCCATGGTTGCAAGAGAATGCTTGGAGGCCCTCTCCACAGATGCGAACCATATTCGAGACAGGGGTGGATTTGGACCCTGTAGAAGTTGAGAAGCTGAAGGGGCTTGAAAATTCGCCTGGAACTGAATAAGAAGCCTATTTTCTTTGCTGCAGATTTTTCCACAGAGGAAATGTGTTCATTCCAAGACAGGTGCGACTGAGACGTCCATATTATGCAATCTGTCACACATCTTCAGGGTATTTGAACCAAAGAGGATATCGGAATTTTTTTTATTTTCTCGCCTATAAATTAGACAATATTGAGTCTTATTTGTATTAAAGCTAACTAAATTTTGATAGCCCTATTTTTCTAAAGTGATTAGGTCGAGAGTGATTGAAGAATAAAAATTATTTCGATTATTCGGGAGTGAGGGAGCGCCATGAAGAGTGCCAACAGTGAGTGGGGTGTGAAGTTTGGTTAATTAGGTCGTTTATATATATTAGGAAAAACGTGAGGGAGATAACTGAGCCTTGGGGAACTCCAGCATTTGTAGAGAAAGATATGGATGACGTTCCATCAATCACAACTTTAATACTACGATTTGCGACAAAACTTTCTAACCATTTGCCATGTGTTAGCGTGAAACCAAAGGCTGGGAGTTTGGCAAGACGATTTTTGAACCAAACTTGATCAATAACTTTTGAAATATCTAGGGCTACTGCGAGAGTCTCGTTCTCGTTCTCTAAAGTTTTGTTCCTGGTACGTTTAGATGTCGCCTGTGGATCGGTACCGTCTAAATCCATATTGCCTATCGTGAATTATTTTATGTTTTCAGGAACCAAGAACTCACACAAAATTGTAATTAAATGGTTGGGGTGATATAACCCATAAATATAAAGAAATGTAAGACATACAAAAAACAAAGACAATGAATAGTCAAGTCATCATTTGTATTTGTCAAAATTAATGAATTGAAGATGAATCATTTTTTTTTTTGAAGGTAGAAGAATGTCATAAAAGGGAGATAGCTAGAAGGGAGCTGGGTCGACTTCATCAGTAATGTAAGCCGTTTAACGAATAAGCAAAAGTCCCTTTCATAAAGAGGGATCTCTCAAAAGGGAATATTAAAACGAAACTCTATGCTAAAAATGATTCAACTTTCCTAAATAATGATCATGACAACAAAATAATTACCTTATGTTCTCTTTGTAATTTTGCCATGCCCATATTACATCGCATCCCAAAAGAAATGATAAAACCTGAAAAAGTAGTAATTTGAGTGTACTGGTGATTGCTTTTTAAGCTCACTTTGAACAGAACAGCTTACCAATACAAGTAAGCAAAGCGACGGTGTATCTTTTTGTCAAACATGGAATTTCAGGTCGTATGTACTTGTCGATGTGTCGAAGTGGCGGTCTTTCCGGCTCAGGCAATGATTCAGGAGTTCCAAGTTCGTCACCGTCCATAAATCCTTTGTCATCTTCCGATTTATTATACCTTCAAGATCAAGTTAGTTAGATTTTATATTAAAAAAGGCTTATGTTGGTAAATGGACTTACCCTAAATTTATCGGCTTGTTGTCTTTGGAGGGCATCTCAAACTCCTCATACCGAATATTGCTGAAAAAAATAAAAAAACATTATCAGAAATTTGTTTTATGAATAGTCAAGTCTTATATTAAAAGTAAAATGAACATTTTAAATCTATCATTATTATTATTCAGTTCCATTATCAGAATTAGATGTGACAAATCAGAGTAAAAAAGAAACAATTAAACACCGTGTTAAAACGTGCGACAAATTGCCACGTTTCGCCAATTTATTGTGACTCTTGATCAAATTTTTAAAACACTTGGTCGTTTAATTCTTTTCTTACAAATTAGAATACATATACCTATATATATAAAAAAAAATGAACACATTTATTCATACAACACCATTGATTATTTACAGTAGCAATGGATTCAAACAGACCAACTGTACACTTTCGACTCTTAAGTGTTTGAATTCATTGCTACTCTAAATAATCAATGGTGTTGTATGAATAAATGTGTTTATTTTTTTTATATATAAATGTATTCTAATTAGTAAGAAAAGAATTAAATGACGAAGTGTTTTAAAAATTTGATCAAGAGCCTGATGAAGCCACAATAAATTGGCGAAACGTTGCAATTGGTCACATGTTTTAACACGTGTGTTTAATTGTTCCTTTTTCCTCTGATTTGCCACATCTAATTTTAAATCTATGTTTACAAACGTTTTAGAATACTATTCCTATTTTTTTTTTAATTTTCAATGCCAAAAAATACATAAATGAATGTGTGATTCTAAATGAAAATTTACTAATATGTGATGAAAATTACAAACTTTAAAGATTTGTGCCACTTTTTTGGGATCACTGGCGTAACTAAGATCAAAAATCTTAGGTGCGTCCCTACCCCCAAACCCCTATATTTTGAAATATTAAACTTATTGTATTGAAATGAGTATTTTATATAGAGATGAAAAATATAATTTTGTTAAAATATCTTGGAAAATCTTTTTTTGCATCCTTCATCAAGGGAGAATGAAAAATTTGTCTATTTTGAAAGGAAAATAAAATTGCATTACCACGAAATCGATTTATTTAAATAATTATTTTTTATAAAGATGATTAATTTTTTTCTAAAATATCTCTTTTGTACTCCTAGCAGCGCTCCTTCCCAAAACCCTGTATTTTAAAATATTTATTTGGCTTGTTCGCAATGCGCCCCGTTGCGACCCCTGTGCACCACATGGGTTGGGGGGGCGTTATTTAGACTACTGATCGCGATTCATTATAATCCCTAAAATTAAATTACACTCGTATACCCCGAATTGTCCAATAATCACTAGCCACGATCTAAGCTGTAATCGTGAAATTTACTTTAGAAACTGGGATAAAAACTGGTCTAGTGCTCTAGTTACTCGATAAATAAAAAAAAACTCCCATTAAGAAAAATTTAGATTTTGTAATATCCTAAAAGAATTCTCATCTTATTTAATTAGCTCCGATCAATATTTTAGTAGCTAGAGAGAATTTTAATTTCAAAAATAAATAATTTTTTCTGAGAAAATAAAGTATTATTTTACAAAAATATAAGCGGTTTTAGATAAAGGGTTCCTTTAGTATGAACTCGTCCACTGCCCCCCTAAAAAAACTCCCATAACTAGCCAATGATAATGACCTTTATTAAGGTACTTTAAGTTTCTAACAGAAAAGTTTATGGGAGTAGAATATCTAAAATCAATGGTTTACGAATTAATGGGAATGTAAATATTTTTCAATATAAAAATTCTAGCCTAATGACTTCTTGAAATTATATTTTGATTCAAAAAATTTGGAATTTGGTTGATGACACTGATTTCAATAATAATTTCATCCTTGATACTAATGGACACCGTTTTTACTTTTAAAAAATAATATTTACTTTTTACAGAAAAAATCTTACACATAGAAAAGGAAATCCTTACTAGTTACTTAAATATTGATCGGAGCAAATTATACATAACAAACTTTCTTTTTAGTAAATTCGATCATCAACATGTTTCTTCATTAGAAATTTTTTATATGTAGAATATCTAGGTCGTTAGAGCAATATTTATCTAACTTTCCACATAAATTTCACCTTTACTGTCCAACACTTTGAGGTACACACATTTATATAATGACCTTTTTTTAAAAAAGATTTAATTTCCAACAGAAGTTCATATAAGTGAAATATATAAAAATCAATAGTTTACGAGTTAAAAGATATTCTAATATTGTAGAGTAAATGGACTTAAATCAATAACAAATAATGTATCTCTGATGGTATATCCTCTCGATATTACAGACCAAAAGAATTATAAATGAGAAAGAAATCGATCTTATTTTATCGATTTAATCTATCTTGAGGTTCACATATGAAGTACCTATTTTTAAAACTATTTACCATATAAGGAGAAATCAATTACTCATTAACTCAACTACTCTCGGCAAATTAAATTATATATAAAATTAATAATCTCAGTTTTTGAATCAGTCGAATAAACACATTTACTAGTTTATTAGGGAAAAATATAACAAAAAAAAATAAGGCGATTTCCTTTGCTTTCGAATATCCTAATCGGATTACTTTTTCCCTGTTGACTAAAAGTAGCAAAACGGAAGGCCTGTTTGGGGTGCTTAATAAGGGGCAGGAATGATTCAAATAGGGTGGACTCCGAGTTCTAATTGCTCGCTTTCAAATTGGCCTTCATCTAATTAATGCCCTAGGCAAAAGACGGTTCTTATATGATACACAACAATAAGTATAGAGGTAGGACAAAACTATTATATTAAACTAACAAAGAGGACATCAAATAGGGAGCCAAAAAGCATTTCTATTTCATTTGGAATCTCCTCGGGGTTTCCGGGCGGCGGCCTTGAAAGGTGGACACAGTTTTAATGATGGCCAAACTTGGAAAAATGAAGCCCCAAGAAGAGAAAATAAATTTTCTTATAAAATGAATAAATATACTGTTTTTAAATTTAAATTTTATTTTGTTTTGTTAAAATATATTTTAACAGGGTGTTTCACCAAAATGTCTTACTTTTTTAGAAAATATTTAATTTCTAATAGACGAGATTAATAATATTTAAAGACTTGGTGTGATTATGCTCTTCAAAATTAAAGTATAAAAACTCGTTAAATCATTGTCTATATTTTTGAAAGCACAATGTTTTTGCACATATATCTATATATATGTACATGAGTCTCTCAGAAGTCAATGCGGTAAAGCGCACTTTTGTATTTATAAAATTTCATAAGTTCTTATCTAAATAATTATGTTAATTCTTTTTAGTACATAAGGTATAAATCCTTACTTCGATTTCCTTCAGTATGGCCTACTTAGGTACTTTTTATTTCTTCTAAATATGTTTTCTTATGGGAATGAGATTAAAAAAAAAAAAAATCACTTTTTATCACATGTTGTTTTTGGACATAACGGGGTATTGGAATCTGAGCGACTCATTATTTGTGTGTTTGTGTATACGTGTGTATATTTATTCGCATCAAGCAGAGGACACTCTCGTTGATTTGCTTATAAAATTTATTTATTTATTTATTTGTTTATTGTTCTGATTAAATACATGAAGTAATTATTCTTATTGAGCAAAACTCTATAAACTTGTAATGAAACTTATAATAATTAGCGTCAAGATTTAAGCATCTTTTTGAGTATCTTTTTTTGAAAAAAGATGGAATTTTTTCAAAAATCAACCCAGTTTAGGTACGTAACCATTATAATATTAAAAAATGAATGTAATTTATTTAGAAACGAATCTAAGATTTTAGTAGAAATATTTTTACATTGCATATCAGAGGGCTTCGTCCCTTCAGGAATCGAACCCAAGCGCTGACTAGCTTTCTGAGTCGTTAGGCAAACCCGTAAGACAAAACTCTCTCTGATATGCATCATTTATAAGAAATATAGCTTAAGATTTTTCACTCCTTTCAACTAGAAGAAAAAAGCAAAAATTCAGGGTAAACTGAAAAAAGTTTTCAGTAACCTGTCCTTTATTTAAATAATTAGCGTCAAGATTTAAGGACAGCAGCTCTCTATCTGGTTGATCTACGAAAAAATCTTTTGTATTTCTGCAGAGTGACAACTTCTGCCTACTATCTTTTTTAATAAAAAATGAGGTTAATTTCGAATATAAATCTTTGTTTTGATAATATTAATAAGAAGAATATTGAGATAAATTTTTTCTCATTATAAAAACATTTATTTTGGGGAGTCGGGTAGCTCAGTCAGCTAACGCACTAGCCTCGCTTCGGCATCGATCGATTATGACGATGTTGAGGTGGAGGTCTGGGGTTCGGTCCTAGCTGGCAAATAAAAATTTGAAAAACTCGGCTCCCTCACTAACCCTACTAACACTCTACTTATGTGCTGTCTAAATGGGCTTTGTTCCCGGTGACATTAAATAAAATAAAAAAAATAAAAAAAAACAAACATTTATTTAACACAAAAAAATTTCAAGAAATAGAGTTGGAATTCTATACTAAAGTGCTTTTTTTGGGTATATTCTGTTGGCTGCAAATAACTTTTTTAAACATTTATGAATAACAAATTAATTAGACTGTCAAATCTTTTGAAAAATGTATCATTCGATTCATAAAAGTTGAATTATTGATCTGTATAAATTTGTTGAAAATGGTATAATTTGTATAGAAGTTATAGTTATTTTAAAAGCTCGGTCCATTTACTTCCATGTTAAAAGGAGGGACAGACGAAACTTCAAATTTCGGTAATAAATATTTAATACATCAATGATTCGATGGTAAAAATTTGAGAATATTCTTATAAAAATGATAAACAGTCCCGAATCCCCTTATGATGGAATATCATCATTTTTCTTCTTCACTAATGTTGGAGTTCTTCAGGGATGGTTCAACTACCCCAAGCTCTTCTTTACCTTTTTCAACGACCTTCTAAATTTGTCCTCCAATCCAATTAATTGTTATGCAGATGGCCACACCCTCCATATCAAAGCAATCGCTTCTTTAATTAATTTAGATTTATGTAGAATTAAAAATTGAGGATTTCATAGCTTGGTTAATTTTAATTCAGTCAAAACATAATGTTGCTTAATCTCTAGGCGCGTCAATCAGAACCAGACTTGCAGCCACAGGTACCTTAGACTTTAACCGAGTCGAATAAATCTCTACCTTTTCTTCTTCTATCATGATGCAGCGGCAATTCCAGGCCTATAGAAGGATTCTTGATGCTGTTCCTTCATCCATCATTAAAAACAAAAATAAATAAATAAATTATATTCAAACGCCTCCCAATCGATCACAAACCCAAAGGTCGAATATTATTTTTTCTTTTCCCCGGGGCGCAATCAAAAGGAGGCCGCTTCGAAAGACAATTATAAATTATATTAAATTAGAGAATAAAGAAAAGTTAAAAGATTTGAGCATCTCTTTTTGAAAATTGCTGGAAAGTTTTTCAAAAAATCAGCTCGGGTTCAGATTAACCAATGTATATCAAAAGAAAGAATTTAATTTCTAGGACAAATTCTAAGATTTTAGTAAAAATATTTATAAAATTGCTATATCCTGAGGGGATTCATCCCCTCAGGAGTCGAACCTGAGAACTAACATGCTTTCCTGGCAGTCAGCTCACACCCTCGAGACAAAAAAACCTCTCTCTGAATCGCAATACAACGATTACGTTCCATTAGTAACAAAATGAAAACATCATTTAAATTGTTTTATTATTATTTTGTTATTAATGACATTTGAAATAATATTGCTTTTTATATAGATAAGAATGGTATTTATGAGTATTCAGTGAATATATAAAACTCTAAATAAGATTAAGTACTAGAAATCATGATCTATTTTGCTTTTTATTTTCTTTAATATTTTGAATACATAATTGTAATATTATAAGTTCTTTCTTCGTCTTTCATGAATGGGATTTAGTCAGATCAAATTGTAAAGATTTCCTATAAAATCTTTTTTTGAAAAAAGATGGAATATTTTCAAAAATCAACCCCTGTTAGGTACATAAACATTATAATATTAAGAAATTAATGTAAAAATATTTCTGCTAAAATCTTAGATTAGTTCCTAAATAAAATAAATTCATTTGTGAAAATTTTAATTTTATCATGAACTCACAAATCACTTGTATAAAGTGGATAATGATGAGGCAGTCCAAAAAAGAGAAGACAATTTATGCTATCTTTTTATTATTATTCAAAAACCGACGTTTCGGAGACTATTCCCTCCTTCTTCAGGGCTTTGGAAAGTCAGTGGATGAAATTCAATGCAACATTCCCCTCTGAGGGAATAGCCTCCGAAAACGTCTGGTTTGTGAATAAAAATAAGCTGAAGTGTTCTGATGTGGTCATCCACTTGACTTTACCATACAACCTGGCCCCTCACTTATATTTAATATTTAATAAAATTATTTATAATCATGTAGGGGGGTTAGTTTTTGCATTTTTAGACTACTGGGACCCACTGATTGTGTATACAAAATTTGGTTGAGTTTGATAAATGGCAAAGATTTTCATTTTTTGACGCTCGCCCCCGCCCCCCCCATTTTGGGCGGATAGTTTTTGCATTTTTAGACTTCTTGGGACCCACTGATTATGTATATAAAATTTGGTTTAGTTTGGTAAATGGCCAAGATTTTCATTTTTTGACCCTCCGCCCCCAACCCCTATTTCGGGCGGTTAGTTTTTGCATTTTTAGACTTCTGGGGTCCCACTGATTATGTATACAAAATTTGGTTGAGTTTGGTAAATGGCCAAGATTTCCATTTTTTGACCCTCCGCCCCCCCCCCCCCATTTTGGGCGGTTAGATTTTGCATTTTTAGACTTCTGGGGGTCCACTGATTATGTATACATAAAATTTGGTTTAGTTTGCTCAAATGGCCTAGATTTTTAATTTTTAACCCCCCTCCACCCCCCTTAATTTTGGGTCGATATGCACCAAAATCTAATCAGCTCTTAATCTCAATGGACCAAAACTACGTGTGAAATTTGGTTTCGATATTCAAACTGGTTTTTGAGCTAGCTCGTCCACAAAAATTTGGTAACGCACAGACTAACTAACTAACTAACAGACATTTTGACAAAACAATTATTATCTCGAAAAATATAATTTTTAGATGTTTACTTATTAGAGCTTTTTTGTAGACCGAAATGCCATGGTTTCGCTCAATTTTTTTAATCGAAATAGTTTCAGCCGTTTTTTAGATATTTTGAAAAAAAGGAGGAAAAAAACCACTTTTTTCATGCACGATTACAATACTTGACCATACCCTGTATGGTAAAATAATAAAAAGATAGTATAAATTATCTTCTTTTTTGGACTGCCTCATCAATATCCACCAATTAATTAACTTACCAGTCCGTCTCCAAAAATTACTCCAACTTGTATAAACTTCGAGTAAAACATAAAATAACTATCTATAAAAAATTGAATACAAGAATAATTGTATTATTTATTGATTGTTATAAGAATGATATATTTCATTGTTTAGAAGAAATTGTAGTAATAAAAACACATGAAGGTTTTGTGTAATAAGATAGTGGATGGAGTGTTCCCCATCGTTATAGAAGAAATTTTCGAGTTGCTGTTACAACGATTATTTTATGATAGAAATGAAAAGGGGCATGATTGGCGAGGACAATCGCTTCCCCTAAAAGCGGTGATTTTTTCCCTTTAAGATTAATTGCATGGAGTGCAGCCATTTTCTGGGCTGACGGCTTGTTATAACTTTATTAGCGACGTGCAAACAAGACAACAAAAGACCGAATCTTGGCAATTCCCTCCCCATGCCGAGCGAGGCTTTTCAACGGCAGCCGTCTTCAGGGACCTCTTCCAAGTGTCATCTCCCTTCAAGACGGCTCGGATTGTCTCAGAAAATAATTAAAAATGCAGCCCTACGTTTGCACAATTACATCGATACATTCCAATTAAGTCCATTAAAATTGATTAATTCAAATATCGAAAAATGATCCTCCTTTGATATGCCGGGCTGAAATTATAATGGAAATTCTAGTTAGGTCCTCGCTAAGGTTTCACTTTACTGAATTTAATTAACTTTGCCATAATGGTTTTATATTCGCGCATTGAAACATTATTTAAGTGGATGACTTTCCAGCATCTCTAAGGCTTCGTCATTAATTACAAAGCAGTTATGTTTTATTCTATCAAAAGAAGGCAGCAAAACCCTTCGAAAGTTACATATATTGTGTGTCGCCAGGTGGAAAACATCAAAATTGAATTTGATTGTTTGAATAAGGAGAAAGCCTTTCAATATTCCGAGACTAAGCCTACGAAACCAAATCAATAATTCAAATTTTCAAAACAAATTGAAACAAAGAATCGAATCAGCCACGTGGCTTCTGGGAAGAGAAATAAACAAAGCTTGGTCATTAAATTTCAGTTTTACATTCAATTTCCCTTTTGAAGCTGTTTTGAACCAATAGGAACAAAAATACGACAAATCGAGTTTACAAAAAGTCTTTTATTATTTCACAATTTCGTTCTTAACAGTACATGATATTGGCCAGCTTCTGAGTATGCTGGCAAAAGTCAAATATCCTGGAAGAGTATGAAGAATATAGTATAGTTGCACAAACAGCTTTAATTTCTATTTGTTTTGAAAACACACAAACACACACATATATATATATATATATGTTAACGTTAGATGAAAGCGAAAGTTAAAACTTTTATCCGACCACTGCCTTATTTTGGTGCAATTAGGACCTGACTCGTTTTGATACTGAAAAAAGTTGAAAAAAAATAAGGACCCAGTCGGGTATGGTCCGACATCTTCTGCGTTAAGCCCGCAGATGCCTTTTTCCATTTAAGCTATGATCCCCAAATAGGTCATATAATCAAATTTTTATATATATTCAACTCTTTAGTTCAGGCACGTTTTCTCCTATTTTTCTAATAGTTCTTATAAATTTACTACAAAGCCCATTTGTCTACATTCTAAATAAAATTTATTATTGAATATCTGAACAAAATTCATCTGTTTATATTCCCTATAAGGATCAGACAGATGGGCATTGTAGTAAATTTATAGATATCGTCATCGTATGGAAATACTAATTTCAGGCGAATGTTTTTGTTCAGGCAAATAGCTTTAACCATTATTTAATTTCTATTTGTCTAGGCCGGGGGTTCCCAAACTTTTCCGAGCTGCGTCGCCTTTTTTCAATTAAGATTTTTCCATGGCCCCCTATTAATATTGTTTATTTTGGCCTCACAGGAAGTGGTCCCCTCTTACAATAGATTAGAATTATTTACAAAATTGGGTATACGGTGGTTTACATCTCTCTCTCTCTCTCTCCCTCTTTATTTACAGTAGGTAGTATCAAAAAATTAAAAGTACAAAATAAAAAATATGTAGAGAAAAAAAAATATGTACAGGTTAAAATTTCTCAGAGCGGGTCATTGTGTGACTTCGGATAAATCCTAGTCACTTCATTATTATTATAATTAGGTGTACAAATAGGTTTTGAGGGATTTACAAAAGATGGCTGTAACTATATTCATGTTAAAGCATCATCATTTCCCTATAAAAATCAGTATCTATCATTTCGCTGAAGTGTAAGCAACATAATTTCTTTGTGCTCTAACCATGTCAAACTTTGTGCCAACTCAATTTACGGGAAGCGCTGCTTTTTTGTTTTAATTTTGCAAAAAAGTGCAGCTGATGGACATCGATTGCTTTGTGAAGCATATGGGGAACATGCTCCATCAAAAAAAAACATGCGAGTACTGGTTCCGGCGTTTTAAAAGTGGCGATTTTGACAGCAGCGGCAAAGTATGCGAAGGGAGACCAGTAAAGTTTGAAGACGTAATATTATGTTATCATAAATAAAAGTGTTTCCATTTTAATTGAGACTTGAAAATGCTGTCCTATTTCAGTATAGATATATTCAATCATCAATTTTCTTCATTAAGGAAAAATAAAAATTTATATTTTAATGCTTCTACTAAGGAATGAAAAAATTTCAAACACTGCTGAAGAGAGAAGAAAGAAGCATTTTGTTTGTTTCTTTCAGTGACACTTTGAAACCCTGAGAAAAAGAGAGACGAATCCTCCGAAAAGTTGGTTTAAAAGGAAAAGAGAAAAAAGAAAAGAATGACAGTCCAATAAATACACCTTATTTGAATATGTGATAATTTTTTCTTTCTTCACTACTCTTGGGGTCGCCAGGCCATTACTTTCTAGCTGAAAATTCTACCAGTCCGTCTCTCTCCAAAGAGAAAATTTCTTCAAATATTCTTCATTGAATTTTTACACCACAAGATTAGTAGCTTCAAATTAACAGAAGAGATTGCCTCTTAATTTTAATTTAACTAAATGATATGAAGTTGCTGATTGGCTCTCTAATAAATCAGTTTAATAAGATTTTTAAACTTAAAGTAGTTCTTTCACAAAAGCAGAAGTCTTCGAAACTTGGAATATAAGTCATTAAAAGCATAATAAACACACTGTTAAAATTTGAAGACGATTTACAACAACAAATATGAAATAATTGCAATTAAAAATGAAATTTTTTACATATATGGTAGATTGGGAAAGGGTGAGAAAATGATCATTATTTTATACTTTTTTCATTGAAGGACTCTCACCATCTTGATGAAAAATTAATATTTGTTAGAATAATATATTCGGAGTGACTTAAAAATAAATTAAAATTATTTACCACGTAGTTTTGATAAATAAAAAAAAAAAAAAACATTTGGACGATTATTTTTAGTGGATGGGATATATGGTAAGAACACTTGCTTGGAAACGATCCATTCATATAGAAGATATAGTAGTGTGAGAAGTACAGTCACGTTAAAAAACATAACCTAAAATTTTAGTACCGTTCATATGTATAGAGTGGTTACGGGGCTAAAACTTTTTGCGTGGATTGTCGCAGAAAGTACTACCTTAACCTAAGTAAATTAAATTCAAATGACATTAGTTAACTTATCTTTAAGGATCTTACTGAATTAAAAGTTAGAATTATCACTAAAGTCATACTATATACTACAAATTTTCAGGAGTGTCTAAATATTTATGCCTACCTAAATTTTATATCTCTATTTACTGCCGCGAATTTGTCAAATAATTAGTATTAATATTATCTATAAAATTTGCGAGTTCCCCCTCCCCTTCTCAAGAAATTCATGGTTTCACCAATGTATATGTGAGTAAATTTATTTGCACCAAGCTGAAGACATTTTCTGTGATTTGCTATTATAAAATCATATTGAAAATTTCTTTTTGCCGAAAGTAGCAGAATTTTTATAAATTAAGGAGACAATAAAAGAGTGTGACTTTAATAAATTAAAAAATTTATTTTTTCAGCAGAAGGTACACTCTGTTATTGTCTCCTTTAATATTATAACACCAATAAAAAAGAAAACCTTTCATTCTTTGAAAAGATAGGACATTAGGATGTTTGTGATCAATTAATTCAATGTTTTATGTTTTATCTTATCTTACACCACATTCCATCTTATTAGCTTTAAATAACTTATAAAATCAATTTAATATTTATTTACGAAAAACATATATAAAAAAACCACCGAAAATAAATTTGCATCTGAATTTTAGGGGAAATAAGAACAATCGCTTTGAAACAATCAATTCATAAAGAGGATATAGAAGTGTGAGAAGTACAGCCACGTTTAAAAAACATAACCTAAGATTTTAGCACCGTTCATATGTATAGTGTGGTTACGAGGCTAAAACTTTTTGCGTGGATTGTCGCGAAAGAACTACCTTAAAATATTAAACTTCGAAAAACTTAATATCGCCCATGATCTCTATTTTATTTAACGTTTCTATTTTGAACATTATTGTAAGGGGTTTCTTTCATTATATGTTCTTAGGAAAAAGTGATAAAATATATCCGTCCACGGAGTGGTAATCTTTGGCAGAGAACGAAGCTAGAAATGAAAACGAAGAGAAGGAGATAGAGATATGGAAAAAATATAGCTGGAGAGAAGAGAAAAAGAAAAAGGGGCGGTATTCCTCCTCGTTAAAATCAAATCGGTTTATTATACAATCGCAACAAGCCTACCAATAAATCCCTCCAAAGGCTATCGAAAAGAATCGTTGCTACGATATTGAAAAGTATGATAAATTTACGGATTTATACAGATGTTAAATAATTATTTATAACAGGGCTGTCCAACCCGTTGCCCCTGGCTGCATGCGGCCTAGCTCTACAATGAGTGTGGCCCAACATAAAATCATTAACTTCCTTAAGGTAGTTGTTTCGCGAAAATACTAGCAAAAAGTTAATGCTAGAGTATATAGAACAGACAATAAGAATTCATAATTCATAAGCCCGAAACTTTTTGCTGTTTATCTACCGATTCTAGCCAATCGGGTGCTCGTTTGACAAATCTGGCACCATTGTAAGAGATTGAATATTTTTATATTAAAATGACAGATAAAATACTTTTTAAAAGTTAAAAAATTTCTATAAAAATCGGTTTGTTATTTTTTAACTAATGTAATCAACGCCTACGTTACACCTAATGAGAATGATAATTTTGAAAAAATCTAGCTCATGCGCGCTTTATACATCTTTCGCTGGTTAAATAAATGCGCTGTTGCCAAATTGTTTTTAGTGTAAATTTTTTTTATATATTTTTCATTATTTGTTCATTATTATCTCAGAAATTGTGTTGTAACTATGAATCAAAATTGTCTTAAAATATGTATTGGTTATTGTTTAATGTTGGTTTAGTTTTTTATAAAATTGGTAAGAGGGGTTTCTTAATTATAATTAAATGTATGTAAATTTTTCGATATCCCGTATAGTGCAATGTATAAGAGTCTGAAAAAATATTTTTGAAATTTAATATCTCTGTAACTATATTGTTCATAAATTTAGTTTTGCCACCAATCGATGCAGAAGTATTTAAATAATAATCTGTCTAAATTTCAAAAAAAATCCTAAGAAAACCCATTTGGCGGAACAACTACCTTAAAACATTGAGATTTATTATATTCAAACGCCTTCCAATAGTTCCCGGGTTCGAACCCCTGCTGATCCTTTTGTCTATAATATAAAAAATATTTTCGTCGTTCCCTAATTTAATTGAGATTTATATGTAGAGATATTATATTTATTCCTTTTTTCGAAATATGAATGTACATTTGTACAATATGTGAAGCATTTTTCAAGAATAAAATTCACTAAAAGCAAAATTATACGCTCAAAATGGATAGTCAGTTCTCTCCTGGACATATGGAAAAATAAAAAATAATAAAGTTTTTCGAATATTTAAAAATTTTTCTTCTGCTCATATTTTCATTTTCTAAAAAGGAATTAGTGGTTTTCTAGAACAATCACAATTAATTGATAATCCTCTCTGGACTTGAACTCGTCAGGACTTGTCTTTTAGATCTTTGCATGTTCTCACATGTCAATAGATAATGGATAGTCAGGGATTATTATATCCGTGACTCTTTTAAAAAGAAGAATTGCTCCAGGCGTGCCTTCGGCACGTCCTCTACAGCTCGGCCCTCCGGGCAGGTGGCCCTGGCGGGCGGCGTCTCGGCATGTGATTATTAGGTCTCCAAAATTCATTTAAAAAAAAGCTCCATTCCCAAAAAAGTATGTTTTTTTTTTTTAATTATAAAACCTGGCAAAAAATTAACTTTTTCATTAAATTTAGCACGTAGAATTTTAACATTTTATTGTAGTTTAATAGATAGAAGACGCTATCTCTTGGCATAATTTGGCTAGCTTATGAGTAACTCCACAATAAATAACTCTCAGTTTTCTAAAGAGTAAATGTACAAAAAAGCTAAAAATTTCTATATTTTGCCCCCCCCCCCTTTCGCCCCCATACAGTCAATTTTGATAGTTGATTTTTACAGGAATAGTTTCTTAAAGTAATAAAGAATAACTCTACAAAATTTGATCAAGATAGGAGAGAGTTTTAATTTTTGCCCTCACTCACATTTTGGATAGTTGGGAGTCGAATTTCAAAAAATCCTGAAATTACTTTTTAGATATTTGTATTTAGAATTTTATTAAGTAAAAATCAAGTAGATATCTTATCGTTCTTAATTGAAAATGCATAATTAGTGTAAACACATTGCAAAGATATTTTGCCCCTTTTGACCCCTTTAGGGGTCGAATTTCAAAAAATCCTGAAATTACTTTTTAGATATTTTAATTTAGTATTTTTATAAGTAAAAAGCAAGTAGATATTTTATCGTCCTTAAGAGATATCGCATAATCAGTGAAAACACACTTTGCCTCCTTTGACCCCTTAGGGGTCGAATTTCGAAAAATCCTTTCTTAGTGAGCCCCTATGTCATAGATGTAATATCCTCTCCAAATTTCATGTTTCTATGTCCAGTGGTTCTGGCTGTTTTGATGATGAGTGAGTGAGTGAGTGTATCGGGCAAAGAATTTTATTTTATATAGATATCATGCATTTCGATTTTTTTACAACACGTCAGAGTTTTGAGAATATTATCGGAACGAAAAGGCTATTTTCATCTATTTTCGAGTCCCATTAAATATTAAACAGCAATATTTTGAAATCAAAAATATTTTGTTGACGTAATAGAAAACAGAAGCTTTTCGATTTTAAAATTACCACTTGTTTTTAGCTCAATTAGAAATCGAGTTATAACTAAAAAACTAAGACTTATGTGTTTATCTATGTTTATTATACCTAGATAATCACATAGTTTTAGTTTTTTAGTTATAACTCGATTTTAATTGAGCTAAAACAAGTGGTAATTTGAACATCAAAGAGGAAGCTGTTTTCTATTGTGTCAACAAAATATTTTGATTTCAAATATTGCTGTTTAATATCTAATGGGATTCAAAAATATGTAAGAAATGGCATTTTTCAGTCGCTTTAGACCGATAATATCTCAAAACTCTGACGTGTTGTAAAAAATTCAGGAAATTGCATGATAATCAGCGTATAAAACCATTTTTAGGTTTACGGGGGGAAATTTTTGTTGATCAGTGTAATTTATCACGTGATTATGTTGTTTACTCGTTTTGATTATATTATAGTTTTCTTTGGAATGAGCAATATGTTAAATGAGATCATTTTTTTGTGATTTGCATGCATCTTAAGAATAATTTGATTTGCATTTTGGTTTAAATTATGCACAGAGCTCTAGGTGTTATCGATGAAAGAATTCAATGTGAACCAAACAATAGATGAGTTTATTAAACGTTTTGTCCTCTAAAACGCTGACTTTGAAATAGAAAATTCTAAAATGAATTAAACCGCTTCGTCATTCAGGAAAGGCAAAGCGAAGCAAAACGCTCGACAGCACCCCCAATAGGGGGTGGGACACACACTCACACTCACTCAAACATACCCCAAGCCTTTTAGTTATTGGGTTGTAGCTACAAATTAATGTGTTGAATCGAACTGCAACAGCAAATGCGCAATCACGTTTTTCTCTGTCACCCCCCATCATGAAATTACAACCAAAGATCTGAGGGTTCCCTTTATGAATGCAATATGATATTTTTTTGAACATTATAATTAGCGGAAGCGTAGTTACTACCATTCAAAATGGGTCGATTTTATCGTGCTTTTGGAATCACCATTTTCACTTAATAATAATATTGCGATTCACAGGAAATGCACTTTTTAAATCAGATAAGAGCATTTTTATTTACTCTTATTAATACTAACTACTTTGGTCACAAAGTTGAAGGATGGAGGTATTCTTCCTTGGAAAAGTAAACAGGATACTTAGCCTAGAAAGAAGTCATAAGAAGAAGAATACTTAGGGAAAGTAAACGATAGTTTTAAGGAGAAACTAAAAGATGCTTAATAGAAATAATTTTACATTTATATATTGAAATATTAAATAAATACTGAGAAATGAATTTAATTTTATTTAGGAACGAATCTACGATTTATAGTAGAAATATTTTTACATTGCATATCAGAGGATTGTAAAAATATTTCTACTAAAATCTTAGATTCGTTCCTAAATAAAATTAAATTCATTTCTCCATCTTATAATGGATATTTACCTAACCTGGGTTGATTTTTGAAAAATTCCATCTTTCTTCACAAAAAAAGAAGAAATTCAAAAAAAGAAACTCAAAAAAGATACTTAAATCTTTTCATTAATTATTTAAATAAATACAATTCTTTTAGAAGAACAATTTTTAGGCACATCCAAACTTTTTGGGATAAACCCTATTTGATTTTCCTTCTTAAATTCACCAACTTTGCTAATCTCTGCAAGTTAATAACCTTAAAAATTCGAATTCAAGTTCTCCCCAATAATAGTTTTTTGAAATTTCGACAGCCAATAACTACTAATAGCATTATATATTATCTAATACCAAAATATTTATTTCCAAAGTAAAGAACTGATTATATTAGTAGCTCTCTAGCTTGATAACTTCCGGTTCACAATGCAGAAACTCTGAAAATAAGCCGACTAAGTTCGAGTTTGATCACATACAAAGGGTTTCGTAACTTATATCTTCCAAAATACTTGGAAGTATCCAGTTGATAAGTAGATATTTTTTGAAATGATATTTATGTAAGAAGAGGTTGCACTAAAAAATACAACCTCTTTAGACCGTGGTGGGAACTTTAACGTAAAAAGAAGAAGAAATTTCAGGGATTGGGTTAAAGGTCACAGTCGTTGCGGGTCTTGAAAGAATGAAGGTTATAGGTAGCCGGGAAGACAGACGGGGAAGCGAGTTCCAGGCTCTAGAAGTCATAGAGGTTAAAGAATTGGCATATGTTAATATCTAATTTAATCGCGAAACGGTTTTGAATGTTTGAAAATAGTATATTTCGCGCAAATGAAGCTTTCCAGGGGGGATTATTGATTTTATTTATATGGAGTCGATAACATCAGCTCGATCTCCATTAGTCTGATAGCTCGCCTCTGAATTGAATCCAAGGTAACAAGGGAATGCTTGGAGGCTCTTCTTCATAGATTTTTGAGACAGGAGCGAATTTGAACCTTGTACGTATAAGGGAAGAAGTTGATTGGGTTTGAAAAAACATCTGGTCCGAAAAAGATAGCCAAGATTACATGCTGTAACTTTTGCTACTGAAGTAATCTGGTCATTTCAAGAAAGGTAATAAATAAAATGGCCATTTCGGGGCTTTCTTTATTGTATTATAAAATGAATTTAATTTTTAAATATAATAACCTAATTCTTCTTAAAGAGACAACATGTGGAGATACCTCACACCTCATGACAAACAAATATATTTATTTTTTATTTTGGGTCAAACAAATAATTCCAACCTTCCCAAAATTATGAATGATTCGATTAAAATTTTAATATGATTTTTGATTTCATATAACTTGTAAATTTCAAGATTGAACCTTTGACAGACGAACAAACAGACACACTATAATATATACTAAAGGCGGCCTAGGAGCCGAAAGCTCTTCTTCTTCGTATGCCTATCCATTACATTAATGGAGGTTTGCGACCACATTTTCCATTTCTTCTCGATTCCTTGTGACATTTATCAGGCCTTGCACCGTCCGTATCCCCGTCCAGTTTCTTATATTGCGCAGCCATGACATCTTCTTCTCCCCTCATTACCTCAATAATTAATTGTAATAGCTGGTACTTCGTGTTTCACATAATATGCCCTAAGTAGTCTTTTTTTAATTATTTTTAGCAGCATTCGCTCTCCTCCAATTCTTCTGAGGACTTCTTCATTCGTCATCCGTGCCGTCCATGGTATTTTGAGTCATCATCATCATCATCAGCCTGTCGCTAGCGACAATCCACTGCTGAATATAGGCCTCTTCCATCAAATGGAAGGGGGTTGGCATTAAGTATTGGTATTTTGAGTATTCGAGGGTAAATCCACATTTCAAAGGTCTCTATTTTATTGATAGTACTAACATTTAAAGTCCAACTCTCCATACCATATAACAGAACCGACCAAACATAGCACTGTATAAACCTCATCCTAAGGCCGAAATCGAATTCAGAGTTTGTCATAACGTCCTTGAACTTCATGAAGGCACTCCGGGCATTTTCTATTCGGCATTTTATCTCCAAATCCAGTCCTCGGTGATTTAAATTTATACATTCTCTCTATCAATAAACCATTGGATGTTATACTGGCGGTTCTAGAGTTTTCCGGATTACGAGTCACTATGATATATTTTGTTTTTTTGATGTTGATGTTAAGACCCATATTTGCACTGTAAGCTTATCATCCGATAAACAGACAAAGGGACATTGCAGCGACACTAACAGAGTCCGGTTTTACTTTTCCACGAAACACAAAAAATGAAATCGTTGTCTTTACCACACCTTTTTACAGTTGCAGCTAACAAGCTGACAAATTTCTATTCATAAAATACAGATTTCTGTTAAGTTTCAGCTTTCTAGCTTAAATTCTTCGCTGAGAAACAATTTATGAAATCATCAGAATTTGAGGGGACGGTATGAGTCTTAAAAATTTTTAGTCTTAAAAAACTCTTTTTGAAACACCACTATAACCCGTCAAAAAACTCCTATGTTTAATATGTTTCACTATAAACCAACACGCTTTCCCTAAATGTTCTTAAAAATTTATTCAAAATTCTAATTTTTTTAATTAAAGCTCCCCGTTAAATGTAAATCATTAATTTTTCATAGATAAACTTTTGAATATTGTTAGAGTTCGTGGCTGTGATGTTTCGTTCTGAAACTTTTGGGTCCAGGCACGTTATAAATTTACATGAAGCTAAAATTTTTTTATTTTTGACAAGGCTTGGTTCGATCACATATGTGTACCGCATTTTGTGTATAACTCCTAATTGACTGAAGATGGCCAAATAAAATTCAGGCCGAAACGTCTTATTAAAGGTGTTTTATTGAACCCAGTGATTCCATCTTTGGCTGATACCTCCTCCTTCATCTAGTACGATAAACTTTTGATTTTAAAAAATAATTTAAATTTATTTTGGAAAATAATATTTTTTATTTTTTTTATGTTTTGATAAAAATAATTAAAATCAAATAAAAAAAAGTAATTTTATAAAATTCTCAAATTGCTATATCACTTTTATTTAAAGAAAAAGTGTAATTGAAAGTTTTATGGTGCAGAGACCAGTAAATTTCCATTAAAACAGAATCTCTATCGTATAGCAATGTAGTTGAAAAGTTCATATGAAAGGAGCAGCCATTTCAGTGCCAGTATTAATCAGCGGAGATGGATCCCAAGTCGTCTGTTTAAGATCCCAGTTGTAAATGAAACCTTAAAGAATAAAAAGCTTTCAGATGAGATTCAATCCACTAAATGAAACGTTAGTTATAAAAAATAGAATAAATAACAAATAGCCATTACATTTTTTATACGATCGAAATTCTCTTATTCTTCTCTTGAAAAGCAATAAACTGATGTGGCCATCCACATGACTTATACTGGCACTTTAATGGTACACCTGACTACTCTCTTTTATTTAACATGTAAATAAAATAATCTTATCTTATATTATTAAATGAGCAATTCATATTTATATATAAATCGGTTTCTCTAACGATTTCGCTAAAAATTGTTATACTTATCAAGTCTCATGAGTTATTAGTCCTGTATAAATTTTAATCCGATTGAAATAAAGAAAGGGGGTATAAATTAGTCATGTCGTAAAATAAATATTTTAATCGTTCATATATCGTCTTCGTTAAGTAGCAGAGTCTTGAAATTTGAAACTTAAGCTATCTAGAGGCTACAAGAAGTACCACGCGATTTTGGCTAAAATAGAAGTACCGGAAGTTGATGTTTACATACGTAAGAATGTACCCACCTTGAGTTTCGCAACCATAAATCTCAGAGCTACGAAATTCCAAACTTAAGCTCGATATAAGCTAGAAGGGTACAGCAAGCTTTTAGTTGAGATCGGAACACCGTAACTGGACATTTACATGAAATTCGTTTTTTTATATTCTCAAAAACGGCTTTTAAAATTGGTGTACTTAACAAGTGTCATGAGTTATTAGTCGTGTATAGATTTTAATCCGATTGAAATAAAGGAAGGGCTGTAAATTAGGAGTGTCGTAAAATAAATATTTTAATCATTCATATCTCGTCTTCGGTAAGTCGCAGAGCCTTGAAATTTGAAACTTAATCTATTTAGAGGTAAAAAGTTACCGAGCATCGCTCGGTGCTCCAGTCACTTTATAATTATTTACGAAAGAACTCCCCCTCTTAATTTTCGCCTCCAGTAGCAATTAATAATATCTCTTTTTAATTATGAGACTATTCTATTAGAAATATCGCCTTTCTTCGATTTTTGTTTGAAAATATTTTTGACCCTCCTCCCTCTTCTTTTGGGTCACTATCATAGTGAGTCATTTTTATAAGGAAATTATAAAAAATTGAAAATTCAACAAGCCTTAAGACTTATAAAAATGTGACTATGGAAAAAATAAACTGATGTGGCCATCCACATGACTTAACCATACGCCTGGCCCCTCTCTTATATTTAATAAAATCATGTATAATCATTTAGGAAGAGGAGGGTCAAAAAATGAAAATCAAGGCATGGGCGGTTAATTTTTGCACTTATAGACTTCTGGGAGCCCACTGATTATGTATACAATGTCCAAAGTCCTAGATTTTATTTTTTTTGACCTCCGCAGTTAGTTTTTGAATTTTTAGTCTTCTGGGCGCCCACTGATTATGTATACAAAATTTTGGTAGATTTTTATTTTTTTCTTGATTCTTTAATTTGAAAATCTTATAATTTTGATTTTTAAACCTCCCACCCCTTAATTTTGGATTCGATTTTAACCAAAATATAATCAGCTCTTAATCTCAATGCACCAAAACTACATGTGAAATTTCGTTTTGATATTCACACTTTTTGAACTAGTGCGTCCACAAAAATTTGGTAACGCACAGACTAACGTACTAACATTTTGACAAAACAATTGTTATCTCGAAAAATATAATTTTGTTGAAGTTCACTTATTAGGGCTTTTTTGTAGATCGAAATGCCATGGTTTCGCCCAATTTTTTTATCAAAATAGTTTCAGCCGTTTTTGAGATATTTCGAAAAAACGAAGCAAAAAAAAACTTTTTCCATGCACGATTGCAATACTTGACCATATCCTGTATGGTAAAGTCGAGAGGTGATTCGAAATTGGAAGTAGGTGTACACCTTTTTGGAAGTATTTTGGAAGTACTTGATTTTCAACATTTTGAAGACTAACATTGAAGCACTTGGAAATATTTGGAAGTACTTGGAAATATTTGGAAGTACTTGGAAATATTTGGAATTACTTGGAAATTTTTGGAACTACTTGGAAATATTCGGAAGTACTTGGAAATATTTCCAATTAGTTGGAAATATTTGGAAGTACTTGGAAACATTTGGAAATACTTGGAAATATTTTGGAAGTACTTGGAAATATTTGAAAGTAGGTACTTGGAAAAGTTTGGAAGTACAAGTGGAAGTAGGTGTATAGAATATAAGGTCGCGGTTCACCCCTCGGGTAAATTAATAAAAAAAATAGGTGATGATTATTTTTTTGACTTAAAAAACATTTCACAATTGCTGAAAAATCAAAGTCACTCGGAGAAAAAATTGAAAATTTCACGTGAAATACACCATACCTATATATTTATTATCATCAAAGAGAGGACACAGTCTTTGATTTGCTATAATAGAAATAAAGATTTTCTAAAAAATGTTTTTTGATTTTTTCCCCCATATGACCATAAAGCTAATGCCTACTTAATAAAAACAAATATTAGTAAAAAATAAAAAGAATTGATTTCGTACATAGGGGTGTCTACAAAAAACTAGCTTTAAAATAAACTATACAAAATGTACGAATACTATTTTATTTTGAAAATATAAACTTCTTTAAAATAATGATATCAACTATCAACTACAACAATCTAATACAGTTTTACTATAAATAAAACTATGAATTATAAAATTATGATGATTGAATTCTGTTCGACTAAAACGTAAATAAACATCAAAAAATGTTTTTACTTTTATATTAATTTAACATATAATAAAGGGTCTGATGTCGCTCTGAGTTTGACCACCCAGGGGCATCAGCAACTTTTGACCCTCATCCCCCACCAGGAATGGTTCTTATTTCAATCCAATCTAGAGAATTTGTATGAGATGGGACTTAAAGTCAATCTCAAACGTGATTTAAATTTAGATATTGGCGAAATGCTATTATTGAACAACTTCTGCTTGTACCTATAACAATATAATTTATATTTATACCCTTAAAGCAGTAGGTATATATATTAACTAGAAATGGTCCGTGACAAATTAACTGACTCCTCTAGCATATTAAAATAATTGAAGAAAAAAGGTGAAAGTTTCTTCAAAATTCTTTCTTCTCGCAAATTTTGTCAATTTTTCATCAGGAAAAGGCTTGAACTAGAAACTGTGCATATATGGTAGATATGCAGTGAATTAATACAAAACCTTGAGTTAAATTTCAGCTTAGTTGCTGTTCGAAAGGCCTCCTTACAACAATAGGATTTTTCCCGATTTGTTGCATTTTCGAACCGAAATCTCTGATGCTAGAAAGTTTATTCAATCTAATGACAAATACGAACATATTAGAACACAAAAGCGAAATTTCTTTGACTTTCCAATGCTAACAGAAGACAGATTTTTTTTTATTTATTTATTGTCACCGGGAACAAAGCCCATTTAGACAGCACATTAGTAAAGTATTAGTAGTGTTAGTGAAATTTTATATGCTAGTTAGGCTCGAACCCGGGCCTCCCGCTTGAACATCGTCATTAATTATGCTGAAGCGAGCCCATCGCCTTAGCCAGCTCGGCCAACCCGACTCCAGAAGACAGATATACAGAAAATGCTTGAAATTAATTTTACTCTGTTTCAGATATATATATATAAATACATTAATAAATAAATAAATATAATTTTCGAGTGAATTGAGTACTTCGACTCTGCTTCAATAATTTGAGCTCGCCAACAAAAAATATTATTTAGCATCTGTATCTTTCTAAATTTCCCTTATTATCAATCATAAATGTTCACCTCCGTTTCATATTATTTAGTAAGAGAAAAAAAAATGTTATTAAAAATTGTACTATAAATATTGACTCCAAATTGTTTCACACTTCGTTGTAGTAGAATTTAATTATGTCCTGTGAAAAGAGAGTGAATGAAGCTAGTAAAGACTTAAAAGTGCTTTGCTAGAGTCCATTAGTCAACTCCCTTAATCACTTTTATTAGGATATAAATGACCGATTAATTTTATTATGAGAGAAATAATTGTTTCTAGTTTCTCTACGCTTTCGGGCCTGAATTACTTGAAATTGCATACTATAGTTTATTGAATACAATTGAGTAATACTATAAAGTTTCAACTTTTATAAACCCTATTAATAGCATTTAAATTACAATTAATGATGTCATATGATTATAAAATAATCACTATAGAGTATAAATTGTAATCATTTAAAAAATAAAAATATATTTCGTCGTTGTTTAAAATTTGATGACTATAGTACATATAATAGAAATTAATTTTTGAAAAAAATTTCGTTTGCCATTTACAAGAATACCGATAGGTATTCAAAATCATTTAAAATTCAGGAGATTCTTGATTTTTACGATTACTTTTTTTCAACTAAAAAACAAAGTAAAAACTAAATTCACTGAAGATTTTATAGAACATAATATATTAAGAAGTGAATTTAATTATATTTAGGAACGAATTAAAGATATTAGTAGAAATATTTTTACATTGCATATCAGAGGGTTTCGTCCCCTCGGGAATCGAACCCAATCGCTAACTAGCTTGCCGGGCCGTTAGCAAAACCCTTAAGACGAATCTCTCTCCGATATGCAACATATATAAGAAATAAAGCAACAAATTTTTCACTCCTTTCAAGTCGAAGGGAATAGTAAAAAATCAGGCGAAAATGAAAAAAGTTTTTCATTGTCGGGTCCTTTATTTAAATAATTAATTTAAAGATTTAAGCATCTTTTTTGAGATTCGTTTTTTGAAAATGATTTTTATAAAAAAAAATTAAACCGACTGAATGCAACAAATAAAATAATAATAACTTAAAAATCAAATAAAATACACTAAAAGGTATAAAATAATTATCTTATTTAGTTACAACTAAACGACGAAATATTAACATGAAATTACTTTTTGAAGTCGGTGCCAAACAAACTATACCTATAAGCGAGCGTACCCGCCAAACGTACTAAGTAAGATCCGTGGAGTGCGATTCATAAAATGTATTTGTTTGGCACTGACTTCAAAAAGTAATTTCATGTTAATATTTCGTCGTTTAGTTGTAACTAAATAAGGTAATTATTTTATACCTTTTAGTGTATTTTTTTATTTTTAAGTTATTATTATTTTATTTGTTGCATTTAATTTTTTTGAAGTAGAGATTATTTTTTTTATAAAAATTATTTTTATTTTTCTCTTTTTAGTGACTTAATATAATACCTTGCATGCATCTCGTAAGAGAAAGCGTCAGGCGAATGAATCAGAAAATGATAATAAAATTCAATTCATAAATATAGAAATTATCTCGAAACGTTTGCGGGTTTTAAATGAATGTTATAAGATTTTTTTTATAAAAGATTTTATTTATCATAATTTAGATTATTTGCTCATAAGAATTGGAGATTTACGTTATTTCGTCGTTTATCATATCATCAGAACTTAAACAAATTAATATGGGACTACACCTAAGGCTCTCTTTCCAATAAAAAAAGAATCATCGAAATCGGTTCATAAACAAAGAAGTTAGGCCTGAACAAACCTAACAAAAAAGATCTAATACCAATGAAAAAAAACGGGACCAATCGGAAGCTAGACTGAACCCAATGCAAATTTTTTTTTTTCAAAATCGGTTCACAATTGGCGGAGATATGACGTAACATAGACACACAAAAAAAAAAATTCAGTCGAATAGAGAACCTCCTCCTTTTTTGAAGTCGGTTAAAAAAGATGGAATTTTTTCAAAAATCAACCCAATTATAATATTAAGAAGTGAATTTAATTTAGGAACAAATCAAAGATTTTAGTAGAAATATTTTTACATTGCATATTCAGAGGGTTTCGTCCCCTCGGGAATCGAACCCAATCGCTAACTAGCTTGCCGGGCCGTTAGCAAAACCCTTAAGACGAATCTCTCTCCGATATGGAACATATATAAGAAATAAAGCAACAATTTTTTCACTCCTTTCAAGTCGAAGGGAATAGTAAAATATCAGGCTAAACTGAAACAAGTTTTCAGTGTCGGGTCCTTTATTTAAATAATTAATTTAAAGATTTAAGCATCTTTTTTGAGTTTCGTTTTTTGAAAAAAAGATGGAATTTTTTAAAAATCAACTCAATTATAATATTAAGAAGGAAATTTAATTTTATTTAGGAACGAATCAAAGATTTTAGTAGAAATATTTTTATATTGCATATCAGAGGGGTTCGTCCCCTCGGGAATCGAAAAGAAACTCAAAAAAGATGCTTAAATCTTTACATTAATTATTATAATATATTAATTTTATTAAAAAAAATTTACCATTGAAAAAGAGATGAGAAATATAAAAGTACCATTGCTGAAAAATATCTAGTTTAGATATAATTACTTACTAGTAATAACGGCATTTGATTTTTAATTCAAGCTTGGAGTGAGGTAAAATATCATGGCTAGTTTTAAGGCTTGGGATCTAATATGGCAATCAAATTTGGGAAATAAAATTTTTGTAATTAAAAAATTCTCCCCCAAAAATATAATAATATATGGTAAATTTTTTAATAGAAAAAATATAAATCTATAATTTTGGCAAGAGAGGTTGTCCTCTGCTTGATGCAAATAAACATAAACACATATTTGCATCAAGCAGAGGACAACCTCTTGTTTCTCTTTGTGAATCAACAACTCTGCTACTCTCGGCAAAACAAAAACTTTTCAATCTATAATTTTGGATTGAATAAATTTTACAATATTTTGAAATAATTATATAGCGAAACCCATAATTTTCACTCGACCCTTTAAGGAGGTCCTTTCGACGCCAATATTAAATAAAAAAATATTAGATTATAACTATAACTTAATTTTTTATAATAGTTTAAGTCTCTATCTATGCTTTGGCGAAGTTTCAATCACACTAATCCGTGCAAATTTTTGAAAAAAACATTTTCTCAGAATCTTATGGGAAATTAAGATCTTGACACTTTCTCTTGAATTATACTACTATTAGTTGAATAGATAAAGTTAAAAAAAAAACTAAAAATTAGCTTTTTGAAACATGCAAGTTTCTTTTTTTGCAATAAAATATATCATTGACCGAGGAATTTACTGAGAAATTTACTTTAAAAATCACATAAATGCTATGTTTGGATGTAAACATAAACGGTATTTAATACAACGCATTGCCAAATCACACAAGAATTATTATCAGCTGATTTCAATAAATCAAAGTAACTTTAATTTTAATTTATCATTAAATTGAAGGGTTGGTTTTGTCACAAATATAATAAAACAATAATTTTAATAACTATTAGAATTATTTAATTGATAACTATACAGTTTCGGTCACCACTGGTCGACCATCCTCAGTAGTTATCTCGTTCAAGAACCGGAATTTGTCATTTCACATGAAACATTCATTCTTAAATCTTCAATATAGATACATCACACAATTCATTACAATCACACACATACATATATATAGCAACAATTTATAAAAACGTTTATCACTCCATTGCTTGATGGAATAACGGTATAGGTAATTCATGTTTCAAAATTTCATAATCTTTATTCAGATTTTGTTTAAATTGGTTGATCATTTGGTAAGCATTTTTGATCTCTATATTTATGATGTCGCTCTTGAATTTATTAACATGCATATCTATTTTGTGTGTTAATTTGGAATTCATTATAGCTAGAGTATCTAAATTCTTGAACAGATGGTTTACATGATTTGGAAAATAATTATATTCCTTACATTTATTCAAATAATAAATTCTATTTGAGAAATTTGCTATCTTCTTATGTGTATTATCTATCTTGTTGACCAAGGTGATGGATCTATGAGAAATTTTTCTTATCTCATCATATATTGTTAAATGTTCCATATTTTTTTCAAGGAAAGATGTTGAAAACCCAATTTGTTATTTATTAAATTTCTTCCAGAACTTAAGTGACTTGATTTAAATTTTTCATTAAATTGAAGGGTTGGTTTTGTCACAAATATAATAAAACAATAATTTTAATAACTATTAGAATTATTTAATTGATAACTATACAGTTTCGGTCACCACTGGTCGACCATCCTCAGTAGTTATCTCGTTCAAGAACCGGAATTTGTCATTTCACATGAAACATTCATTCTTAAATCTTCAATATAGATACATCACACAATTCATTACAATCACACACATACATATATATAGCAACAATTTATAAAAACGTTTATCACTTAATTTAATCTTGAAAAATTTCAAAATTGAAATCAAGATTACTTGGTGTAAGAAATGTTTGCATCCTAGTCGAAGCGGTTGACTGTTGGGGCATGAGAAGAGGCTAAACTGCGTCATGGAACCCTCTATTTTTGCCCAGGCTGCTCCCTCTTTGCCGAGCAGAACCATTATCTGATTAGATAAAAGTCGACTCTTGAAGATGTATGACATTGACACCCTTTTTCAAATCCCAGGAATTAAATGAAATTTTTGGTGAAATTATTTATAAATCTAACTAGAACTCCCTGATCTGCAGAAATTTCATCCAATAGTTTACAATTTAAGTCTTGTTTTCCTCAAGTTGACTTCCACCCAAAGAGAAAAATTCAAAACTTGGAGGAAGACTTGTAGATAAACTTTAGCTAGAGTTTGCTTTTTTGAGTCTAAGTTGACATAAAATTCATCTATAGTGAATACTTACAAGAAACTTACATAGTTTAATTAGGTCTAACATATACTAAATTAAAGATTATTGCAAAAATCTTAAAGTTTTCCTCAAAAATACACGCTTGAGTTCTAATGAATCAAATAGGACTATTTTCAATAAATGGTCTGTGTGTGTAGCTAGTCTGATGAATGGTAAGTCACAGAGGAATGGCTTTTTAAAAAACTTAAGCTACATATCAGAAGGACTACAATAAGGCTTTGGTTTAAATTGGCCCATCGAAATTCCTTTAATTCGATGTTTATAGAATTTTTGTTATTTTCTAAAAAAAGACTTTGATGTTGTTTATTTAGATTAGTTATTACAATTTTTTTTAAATATCTTAAATGGAAATTGTACTAACGAGTTTTATAAGTACAGCGTGAATATTTTCGGAATTTTCTTATTTTGGTAGAGCGAAAATGTTTGTAGGTGGATTACTTGTATCATAACATAAAATTATTGCAAAATATTAAATCGAATGTTTTTGTCACGAGGGTAGCAGCATTTTTATATATTGAAGGAGACAATAAAAAGAGTGTGTCTATTGTAATAGACTGATGAAGAAGTCAAACCCCTCGAAACTATAGTCTCGTTATAAATAAAATTTATAATTCCAGCAGAAGACACACTCTTTTATTGTCTCCTTCAATATTTTAAAATAATCAACAGCATTGGTATGTTGGAAAGCAAGGATTCCCAAAGGATCCCCAAAGTTAAGAAACACGTGACGCGGCTTACTGGATGAACAACTGCCTACTTACCTACAGACACTATCTGCTGTTGTAATTTATCCAGCCTTCCCAATCCTAGTTGTATCGCTTGCTGGCAAGACTTAAAAGTGAGATATTGGGTGTTGACGTTCTATTTTCGATAGTAAAACAACGGATATACTCTGGGAGTAAATGACATTACTAGAAGTGGCAGAAGCTGAATAATATTCAAAATATATTGTAATGCATTTAATTGTTAAATAAGCTGACGTGTTCTGATGTGGCCATCCACTTGACTTTACCATACAACCTGGCCTCTCACTTATATTTAATATTTAATAAAATTATTTATAATCATGTAAGGGGGGGGGGGTTAGTTTTTGCATTTTTAGATTACCGTGTGCCCACTGATTCTGTATACAAAATTTGGTTGAGTTTGGAACAAGAGCCTATATTTTCATTTTTTGACCCTACACCCCCCTCTCCCCACCAATTTTGGGCGGTTAGTTTTTGCATTTTTATACTTCTGGGGTCGCACTGATTATGTATACAAAATTTGGTTGAGTTTGTTCGAATAGCCTAGATTTTTAATTTTTAACCGCCCCCCCTCCACCCCCCTTAATTTTGGGTCGATATTTACCAAAATCTAATCAGCTCTTAATCTCAATGGGCCAAAACTTCTATACGTGTGAAATTTGGTTTTGATATTCACATGAGTTTTTGAGCTAGCTCGTCCACAAAAATTTGGTAACGCACAGACTAACAGACAGACAACCAGACAGACTAACTAACTAAGTAACTAACAGACATTTTGACAAAACAATTATTATCTCGAAAAATATAATTTTTTCGATGTTCCCTTATTAGAGTTTTTTTGTAGAGGGAAATGCCATAGTTTCGCTCAATTTTTTTAATCAAAATAGTTTCAGCCGTTTTTGAGCTATTTCGAAAAAAAGAAGGAAAAAAACCACTTTTTTCATGCACGATTACAATACTTGACCATACCCTGTATGGTAAAGTAAAAATGTTTTATGATATGACGTTATATTTGTCCGCCCCCGTGGTGTAATGGTCAGAATAACTGACTGGCAACCCGGAGGTCTCGGGTTTCGATTCCCGGCTATACCCAGACATTTTTTCTGTAAGTATAGGGTCTGGTAATACAAAATTAAGTGGGAGATAAATTTAACCGAATTTATCGCTCGGAGAATTACCACTGCTCCGAAGCCCCTAAAACCTTAGTAAATTGGATATTGAATTGTATCTAAGTTTCTGAGATTGGCTCGTGATCCCGGCTTCTTTTCCTTCTACTCTGTTCTTTTCACGATTGAGGGGCCAGCCCATACAAGCCTTTAGGGGATCCACCTTCTGGTGTATCTCCTTCTCTCATCAATATCATTAAAAAAAAAAAAAAAAAAAATGAGCAACATTTCATTAAGTGATCTATTTTACAAAATCAAAATAAAATAAGAAACATCATTTCTTGACATGTTTATTAATTTTCTTCTCAACTATAGGTAGAAAACAAACTTTGCTTTTATAAGGGTATTTATAGAATACATTTCATCAATATCTAAATTTAAATCACTTTGGAGATTGACATCCGTCAGATACACCCTTCAATTCGAAATTGAAATAAATCTTTTTCTTATTATTATTGACGTCTAGTGTCAGCTACAAGAATCGTTAAATGTCAATAAAATAAATATGTTGTCAAATTTGTTAATTCCAAAATTAGGTATTTTATTATATCATTCTCCTCCATCATTTTGTGAGTCTTATAATCTTATAATAAGAGTTTCTAGGGGCTTCAGGGAAAATCAAAAGGAACAATTAATTTGAAAGTAATAATTGAGACTTTCTCTAGCTCTTAAATTTATTATTTTAATTGGGTATTTTATTAGATTAAAGTATTAAATTGACAACCGTTAAATGATCACAAGGATTAACTTCCAAAGATATGCAAAAATATATTTATTTACTGCATGTGATCTTAAGAATAAGAGAAAATTATTGAGGGTGTCTTAGCTCTTAATACAAATAAACGTATAACTATATACGTATAAATGAATTTAACAATTTATATATATATTAAGGAAAATAATTTTTTGTTAGAGACTATAGTTTTGAGATTCATTTTTAGACCTTTTTATTAAAAATATTTTATCTATTCTTTTTCATGGGCACAAGTAACCATTTAAATGAAGATTCTTTACATTCATCTAAAAAAATCTAGAATAGTCTCTTCAATGATTATTTATGGTATATGCTATATGGCAGTGTTTTTCAACGTGTGGGTCGCGACCCCCTGGGGGGTCTCAAAGCCTCAGTTAAAAAAAACAAAAAACAAAGTTTGAAAATATCTTTTTATTAAGAAAATGTTGATCAAAGGACATTTCCATGGAGGCGTTTGGCGATGTAATCGATAAATAAAGTAATATGTATATATATATATATATATATATATATATATATATATATATTACCATCCTTCACAAAGAGAAACAAAGAGGTTGTCCTCTGCTTGATGCAAATAAACATACACACATATATATCGAGATGATATATCTGTATATATATTATTTATTTGTTTGAGACTATAGTTTCGAAGACTTGGTCTTCATCATCAGTCTTTCTTCAATTATAAATGTTTTTCATGGAGTCAATATCATATGGATATTGAAAACTTGGTGTTCCTTCATCACTGGTGGTCGGCCTGGAACCCATGATGATGAAGACCAAGTCTTCGAAACTATAGTCTCAAACAAATAAATAATATATATACAGATATATCATCTCGATATATATGTGTGTATGTTTGTTTGCATCAAGCAGAGGACAACCTCTTTGTTTCTCTTTGTGAATCAACAACTCTGCTACTCTCGGCAAAACAAAAACTTTTCAATTACCATCCTTGTTAAGGTTTTGACCAGGTTTCCTTAACAACTTATGGCAAATGCCGGGATGGCTAATACGTCGCTTGCTCCTGGTATCGGGTTTTTACGTGGAATTTTTAAATTACTTTTTGTCTTTTGATGGAAATCTATGGTCATGTTATTTGTTGAAGGCGACAATAAAAGAGTGTGTCTTCTGCTGGAAGAATAAATGTTATTTGTTAATGAGCATACATTTATATTTTTTTCTTTTTTTTTTTACTTGTTTATTATTTGTAAAATTGTTGTAATTAATTTGTATTGATGTTTGTTAATGTATTGTAGCTAGATTGTATTGATGTTTGGAGGACCTAGCCACCGAGGGCTTGTGTCTGTAGGCAGGTCGAGGAATAAAGATTTATTTATTTATAAAAATATGTCTGTTATAGGTACTTGTGTATTTAGCCGATATCAATTATAAAAATTAAAAAAATGTTGTATGGATTTGATATTTGTAACTTAATAAAATACAGGTTACAAACAGCGGGGGGTAGAGGGTCGCGAAATTTTTTTTCATATTAAGGGTTCGCGTCATGAAAAAGGTTGAAAAATACTGCTCTATGGTATATCTAAACGATTTTCCAACAAACACTTTTTGAATTTTCATATATTTTTCAATGATAAAAGCTCTTTAAACTAAATTAAATAAATGTTTTAGAATCTTCACTGAATTTAATTTATACTTTTTTTTATTATTGATATTTTGCAAATAGGTAATCGTAAAAATTCAAGATTTTAATAATTTTAAAACGATTTAAAAAATTTGAATACTTGTATTTACTTATTTGTAAAAAAACAATTTTCAAAAATAAATTTTTAACATTTTTAATTAATTTGTTTTAATATCTACCATAATTTTTATTTAACCACTTTGAATATTTTAATATTGTATAGTTTATAATGACCCGAGATAATAATATATTAAAAAAACAACGTCTTTATCGAGATATGGAGTAGAAAATGAGATAATATCGAATGTCTAATGAGAAAAAAGTGCCATTGATTAGACTATAACTTTGAGTGCACCATGTTTCTCAAGCACTGAGTATGGTGAACAAGGAGAGAAGCTGGAACGGAATACTGATAAGAAAAGATAGAGAAGAGAGAGAAATATTGGAAATAGGAGATGAGGGAGGATTTGGAATGCTGGGCACGGTACAGGGGCTCCAAGCACGCTCAGGAGATAAGTGCTCATTTTTGAATTAAGTGGGGACCAGACTTAATAAACAGGGCCCTTCAGGAGTGTGCTTATGGACCGTCAATATCCTGCAAAATTAATCGAAAAATACTTTTTAACAATTATTCATTCTTTTTAATAAAAAATTCCAAGACAGTATTTCGATCGGTCTATCGTTTCTTAAATTACAATCAAACCTGGCTGGAGGAAAAATTTAAAAATGAAAAAGGGAAGTTTCCAGCCTTCGAGCAAAGACATTGAGCACCTCTTTAAAGACCAAGAGAGTCAACTACGAGAATCGTTGAATATCTATAATTATTTAAATAGAAATATTTTAAAATTTATTAAGTGCAAAATTATAGATTTAAATTTGAAGAAATTTTCTCTTTGGAGAGAGACGGCCTGGTAGAATTTTTAGTTGAAAAGTAATGGAAGGCAGCCCAAGGATAGTAAAGAAAAATATTATTACATTTCCAAATAAGATGTATTTGTTGGACTGACATTCTTTTTCCCCCTTTCCTTTAAAACCAACGTTTCGGAGGATTCTTACATCCTTCTTCAGGATTTCAAATGGTCAGTGAAAGAAACAAACATCCTTCTTCTCTCCTCCAGCAGTGTTTGAAATTTGTCTTTTCTTAACAGAAGCGAATTATTTTTTCACTTATAATTACACGAGAGCTTTTTTTTTGCCGAAGTAAACTTGACATTTTAATGAGAATTTTGTTGCCTGGCAATTAAACGAAAAAAACTACCTGTGAAAAAATGACGAGTCCGTACGGACTCGTCATTTTTTCTGGTAGTTTTTTGAGTTAAATTGCCCAAAGGCAACAAAACTCGAATTATAAAATATCAAGTTTACTTCGACCTAAAAAAAGCTTGAGTGTAATTCAGTAAGACAATTTAATGAATCAATACGTAAATCACAAAATTAACAAAATTAAGACATAAATTAGTTTATTTAATTTAGAGGAAAAGTACAATTGTTAAAAATACAATTCTTATAAACAACTTGATTTTCAGAACTTCTACGTTTTTTGTTATAAAATTGACATAAAATTGTTTACAATGTTGGTTGTCATGTCAGTGTTGCTAGACACCGATGATGCAGGCCTACTAGAATCTTAAAGCTAGGTTCAGTTTTGTCGCTGGAAAAGTTAGGGTAAACTTTTTTCGCTGTCATAGTGACAAAAACACCGTTGCTTATGGGACTTTTAGTGTATGAATTAAATTGTCCTAAATAAATTAAAAATATATAAATTAAGGGTGAAAAAAATAAATATAAATATCAAACACTGATGGAGGAGAGAAGAAGGAAGCATCTTGTTTGTTTCCTTCACTGACCCTTTGAAACCCTGAAGAATCCTCCGAAACGTTGCTTTTAAAGGAAAGGGAGAAAAAAGAATAACAGTCCAACAAACACATCCTATTTGGAAATGTAACAATTTTTTTCTTCACTACCCTTGGGCTGCCTTCCATTACTTTTCAATTATAAATTTATATTTAATAATAATAGATATCATACAATATTTTTTTTGTCATTTTATTATTACAAAATTTTTATTTCGATAATTTAATTACCATTTAGATTGAAAACTGTTTTAAGATGCTAGGAATTGACGCCCCATGTCTAGTCAAAGATATATTGAATCACTTCGTGGGACCTCAAGACGTGATTGTTATTATATAAAACTGATTTGCGGTTGTTTATATTATTTTACAGTTAACACTTTTTGATTTTGCATCTATTTTTCACATTAAACGTTTTAAATGAAATAAATTGATATTCTCGAATCTTTCACTAAATTTAATTTTTACATTTTACTTTATCCATAGCGTAGACCGAATTTCCTGAATTTCAAATTATTTCAAATATTCGTATGTTTCTAAAATAAATATTTTTCAAAAATTAATTTTCATCATACTAATTGATATATTGCCATCAAATTTTAAACATCAACTAATATCTAGCGAAATAAACATAAATGCACTATTGGTAACTACAAACTTATGGATAAGGCCTTTATTATTTGTTAGGTAAATTATTTACTTAGATCTTGGTCAATATTTGAAGAGAGAAATTCGCAAAAATTTAAGATTAACTAAAATTACAAAATTCTTAATTCCAACAAAAACACATGTGAAAAAAGACAGTTTGCCAAAAAAGTAGGGAGATCTAATGTGCTGCCAAGTTCAACATCATCAATTTATTAAATGGGTCGAGAATATAGTGACTTCAATTAAAACGAATGTTTTTCATTTTACATGTCCATCTATATTTATTGATTTTACATTTTTAGTTGAAATTATTTTCCTAAAACTTAGCTTTTACGTGATATGGCAACATAATTCGTGACATACATAACAATGCAAAAGGCCTAGAATAATAGAAATTAAGAAATTAATCTCCAACATTCTGAAATAGGTGTGAACTTGTATTTAGCATCCTTGCAATGCCTTCTTAGCTCTAAAGAAAGAGATTATTCTATCCGCACTCTTTTTTAGTTATTTTCATCGATCAGATTCTAATGGAAAAATCGCTCTCCCGGAAATTAAATAATAAAAAAGTTAAAACTTTTTCATTACTCATTACACTAGAGCTGCCTAGTAAATATTAATAAAATTAAATATAAATTGTTAATTTATGGCTATACTATATTTAACATCTTAAATCTTAAAATCTCAATAAAATAATTCAAAAAATATTTTCTGCCTTTTGAACCAGATATCGATAAATCTAATCAGTAGGTACTATGTATTGATACAAACGAACTTTTTGACTTTCCGTTCTTGGACTATCGTGGGTATCGGAATTCACACACATAAAGAAAAAAAATCATAATTGACAAATATTTTTCTCCGTGTTTCAGACATTTTAAACCACAATGAGCAAATATTAATTTTTTTCGTTATTTAATATATTTAATTTGAATTATACCTTCTACGAGCGCGACAATCAGATTTTATCTATGAAAAGAATTGAAACTTCACCAGAAGAAGCTGAAGTGAATATAGTTATCCGCTATGTTTAAATATCAATTGATAAAAAAATCTAATGTTAAATTTGAAAAAATAACGAAAAATTCTATGATGTAGTTATCGATATATTTTGCAAAAAGAAGTGAAGAATAAAATTAAATTAAAAAAAAAAAAAAAATTAAGGTCTATTTTTTGGACAGCATTCCCTGGCTCAAAAGTTACCGCCCGCCACTGATGCCTACCTATAATTAACTAGGTGACGGCTGGCATTCGGACCGGCGTCACCTAGTCCCTGACGTGGGAGCGTCTCGTTCATATCAATTTAATAATTGAAATTTAAAATGATACTGTAAATATTGAAAGAATGTGCTGAATGAAATTGATTAAACAATAAGGAACAATAAGGAAATATTTATTTAATACCTACATTGGCTAAGCACGATAATATCTGACCAATCAGAATCGTTCTAATAATTTAACGCTTTGCCATTGGCTATGCACTGGCCAATCAGATCGTCTGGATCATACAAACATATATATATACTTTTCCATTTTATATATATCGATAGATTGTATAGTGTGTAGATGCAGATGCACCCCTTTGAAAATAATCCTGTCGGTGCCCATGCCTATGTGGACCGAGTAATGTCTTTTGACCCCCCTCCTTTCACATAAAAATTTCCAGACGAAGATGTCTATCAAATAGTAAAATAATAAAATCAATAATCAATAGTTACTCTGGTTTAAGCTGAGTAAATATGACATAAAAACAAAACAATAACCAAAGCGTTCTTTCATCCGGAAATGCGCTAAAAATCGATTTCCAATTAATTATTTTTAGCAAATTATAACGTGCTCTCTATAAAATCTCATTATTCTCTCTAATGTTATTCTACTCTTTTCTATTGCAAAATATGTAATTAAAATCTAATCGATCGTGTGAAATGCAATCTCCTTGAATTTTCTTTCAATCTGATTGGGTAGTAGGGTAGTGTTAGTGAGCAGTGAACAGGCACCAGGCTGACTAAGAGATGAGCACGTGGAAGATTTCTTTGCCCTTGGGGTTGACTGCCATGCCTTTAAATGAATACCGGGGCTCGGCTCCCGGTGTCAATGCATTCGATTTGAGATCTTCGACTCCAATGTAACTGAGGGTTAACTCAAAGGGGATCTTAAGTTAAAGGCTCATCTGTCAGAGCCAATCTACACCTCAATCCTCATTTCCTCTCAAGTATTCCGAACGCTTAATTCTAATTAAACACTTCGCTCCATTTCAATTATCTTTAAACAACTGGTTTCTATTTCCACTTTGAATGACAAAGAGAAGGAAGACGCATGCATTCTACTTGAATTCCTCCTAGAAAATGAAAAATCAAAAATCGTTCACTTCCATTTTGGTTAGAATTAAAAGCGGGAGGTTCTTGATGGTAAACCACAAAACGACGGGACCATCTTTAAATTGAAGACAAAGCAGCAACCAACGGGATCAACAAAGCAATGCTAATGTACTTGAAGGGATGAAGATTAAGGGGAGTGAATGAAGTGGGTTGCTGACAGCTGTTTACTCATGGTGCTTCCTACATGCCTTTATTTAACTTGGTCTGTATAGAATAAAATAATCGAATTTTGACCCACCTTCTACCAAGCTAACTTTTTTAAAATTTTGCACACATACAAGTATTTGTTATGACAATACAATATATATATTTAGTCAATTCTAATAATTGATAAGAAATATTTAAAGAATCTAAAATTTTGAGTATTTTTTCTTTTGAAAATAAACAAAATTTTTTTCAAAAAAATCAATTCGGGTTGTATAACCAATTTATATTAAGAGAGATACTCAATATAAAAAAAATATTCTCTAGTAAAATTCTAGATTCTGACCTAAAAAATGTAAATTCTTTCTCTTTTGAAATATTTAAACTTAAAAAATAAAAATTAACAATAAATTTAATGGCTTATCAAATATTATAAGTCCAAGACTAAAATATAATAGTCGTTGAGTATTTTAAAAATTTCGTTAAGGGAGAATGGGGTGGGTTTTGGGTGAAACATTTTAAATAAAGTAAAGAAAATTTTGAAAAATTTTAGAAACTTTTAAAATTTAGAATATAAAATACTAGGTAGATTTCACAAAAATAAAAGATAAGATGCTAGTTTACCACGACTCTATATATATTTCGGGGTATAAGCCCATTTTCAGGAATTCACAGAGGAAAGTTTCTTATACTCCGAAATATATATAGAGTCGTGGAAAACAAACATCTGATCTTTTATTTTTGTGAAACCTACCTAGTGTTTTTAACCGACTTCAAAAAAGGAGGAGGTTCTCTATTCGATTGAATTTTTTTTTTTTTTTTTTTTTTTTTTTTGTGCCTATGTTACCTCATATCTCCGCCAATTGTCAACCGATTTTGAAAAAATTTTTTGCATTGGGTCCAGTCTAGCTTCCGATTGGTGCCATTTTTTTTCGATTTTTTTTCATAGGTATTAGACCTTTTTTTAACCGACTTTAAAAAAGGAGGAGGTTCTCTATTCGATTGAATTTTTTTTTTTTTTTTTTTTTTTTTTGTGCCTATGTTACCTCATATCTCCGCCAATTGTCAACCGATTTTGAAAATTTTTTTTGCATTGGGTCCAGTCTAGCTTCCGATTGGTCCCATTTTTTTCGATTTTTTTTCATAGGTATTAGACCTTTTTTATTAGGTTTGTTTAGGTTTGTTTAGACCTAACCTCTTTGTTTATGAACCGATTTCGATGGGTTTTTTTTTATCCGAAAGGGGGTGTCTTAGGGATGGTGTCATATTAATTTGGTCAAGTTCTGATGATATAATCACTATTAATAACATCACTAAAAAGAGAAAAATAAAAATTTTTAAGAAAAAAATAAAAACCGACTTCAAAAAATTAAGTGCAACAAATATAAAAATACACTAAAAGGTATAAAATAATTATTATCTTATTTAGTTACAACTTAACGACGAAATATTAACACGAAATTACTTTTTGAAGTTGGTGCCAAACATATACCTTTTATGAATCGCACTCGACGGATCTTACTTAGTACGTTTGGCGGGTACGCTCGTTTATAGGTATAGTTTGTTTGGCACCGACTTTAAAAAGTAATTTCGTGTTAATATTTCGTCGTTTAGTTGTAACTAAATAAGATAATAATTATTTTATACCTTTTAGTGTATTTTTATATTTGTTGCACTTAATTTTTTGAAGTCGGTTTTTATTTTTTTCTTAAAAATTTTATATTTTTAAATTTTAAAAAGTTTCTAAAATTTTCTTTACTTTATTTTTAAAATAGCTAATTAATTAATTAAATCATTTAAAATAAATTCTTGAGTATTTTTTATTGTATAGAAATTAATACAGTTGTTTAAAAAGAATCACAAAAATGCTTAGCAATAACTAAAATGTTTCAGAGGAAATTTTCCCATTTTAATGAAAGATTTTTACAATGCCTTTCCTTTTTAACCGACTTCAAAAAAGGAGGAGGTTCTCAATTCGACTGATTTTTTTTGTCTATGTTACCTCATATCTTCGTCAATTGTAAACCGATTTTGATGATTTTTTTTGCATTAGGTTCAGTCTAGTTTCCGATTGGTCCCATTTTTTTTTCATTGGTATTGGACCTTTTTTTCTATGTTTGTTCAAGCATAACTTCTTTGTTTATGAACTGATTTTAATGATTCTTTTTTTATTGGAAAGAGGGTACCTTAGGAGTGGTACCATATTAATTTGGTCAAGTTCTGAAGATATGATCAATGACGAAATAACGTAAATCTCCAATTCTTATGACCAAATAACATTCATTTAAAACCCGCAAACGTTTCGAGAGAATTTCTATATTTATGAATTGAATTTTATTATAATTTTCTGATTCATTCGCCCGACGCTTTCTCTTACGAGATGCATGCAAGGTATTATATTAAGTCACTATTAATAACATCACTAAAGAGAGAAAAATAAAAATAATTTTTATAAAAAAAAAATAATACCGACTTCAAAAAATTAAATGCAACAAATAAAATAATAATAACTTAAAAATCAAATAAAATACACTAAAAGGTATAAAATAATTATATAATTTAGTTACAGCTAAACAACGAAATATTAACATGAAATCACTTTTTGAAGTCGGTGCCAAAAATATACATTTTATGAATCGCACTCGACGGCACTTAGTACGTTTGGCGGGTACGTCGCTTATATAGTTTGTTTGGCACCGACTTCAAAAAGTGATTTCATGTAAAAATTTCGTCGTTTAGTTGTAACTAAATTAGATAATTATTTTATACCTTTTAGTGTATTTTATTTGATTTTGAGTTATTAATATTTTATTTGTTGCATTTAATTTTTTTGAAGTCGGTTTTATTTTTTTTTATTGGAAAATAATAAAGCAACTGAGTATGCTTAATTACCTTTATTATTTTCAAAAAAAGCAATTATTAAAAAATATCTTTTAAAAAAGTAAGAATTTTCCCCGTTTGAGTTATCAATAATAGCTTTTGTGATTGTTTTAAAAATCTGTTTTGATTTAATCATAAGTTTCCTGTATTTGATTCAATCGCGAATCGAATGCAGATGATTTTTGTCAAATATTAAGTGAAAATAATATCCGAATTTATATATTTCTAACTTGAAATAGTGAAGTTAATTTTCTCATTAATATATCAAAGGATAATTAACATATTAACGAGAATTGTTTTGATCACCCTTTTTAAACAAGATATATATCGCAATATATATCTTGTTTGATCAAAACAATTCTCGTTATTGTTTTCATTTACATATATGTACAATAGTCTTTGATACGAATATTTCTCTTTGCCTGATTCCCAGGTAACATCAAATTCAAATTTTAATGACTAAGTAAGTACATAATAAAAAAGATATTAAAACTAGGTAGGGTGGGTGGAGAAGGGAGTTTTAATTTAATTCTCATCCGTACCCTGTTCGGGTTTTGGATTCGATAATGAACATAATTTATAAAAAAGATTAATTTTAGAAATGATCGAAATTTTAAAGAACAAAAATTCGATTAATAAAAGGTCAGATATGGATTGTTTCCTAATTTTTATAAAAAAATTTTAGAGAAAAATACTTTTTCATTAATATTTATATTTTTTTTGAATTAAAGTTAATTTGGTCACCAAGACAATTTATTAAATAAATATAATTTCTTAAGGTTACTTCCTAAACTACATTAGAGAAAGCAAGTTTTTAACCGACTTCAAAAAAGGAGGAAGTTCTCTATTCGACTGAATTTTTTTTTTTTTTTTTTTTTTTTGTGCCTATGTTACCTCATATTTCAGCCAATTGTGAACCGTTTCTGAAAATTATTTTTGCATTAGGTCCATTCTAGCTTCCGATTGATCCCATTTTTTTTTATAGGTATTAAACCTTTTTTGTTAGGTTTGTTCAGGACTTACTTCTTTGTTTATGAACTGATTTCGATGATTCTTTTTTTATTGGAAAGGGGTATCATAGGTATGGCGCCATATTAATTTGGTCAAGTTCTGATGATATGATCACTATTAATAACATCACTAAAAGAGAAAAATAAAAAATAATTTTTAAGAAAAAGATATAACCGACTTCAAAAAATTAAATGAAAATAAAATACACTAAAAGGTATAAAATAATTATTATCTTATTTAGTTACAACTAAACTACGAAATATTAACATGAAATTACTTTTTAAGTCGGTGCCAAACAGATACCTTTTATGAATCGCACTCGACGGATCTTACTTAGTACGTTTGGTTGGTATGCTCGCTTATAGGTATAGTTTGTTTGGCACCGACTTAAAAAAGTAATTTCACGTTAATATTTCGTAGTTTAGTTGTAACTAAATAAGATAATAATTATTTTATACCTTTTAGTGTATTTTATTTGTTGCATTTAATTTTTTGAAGTCGGTTTTATTTTTTTCTTAAAAATTATTTTTTCAATTTTTAAAAAATTTCATTGATAAAGGGAGAATTTGTCCTGAAATGTCTGGGTTTAAAAATAAACGTTTTCAAGATGATTTAATAAAAGATTTGTATTTTTTAAAATCTAAAAACAATGGATACAATTTTTTTCTTTTATATATATATATATAATAATCGTATTTTCATTAGCTGTAATTATTTATAAAGTTTCAAATTGCTGAGAGAAATAGACATTAAATTTCTAAGAATATCCCAAGAGGTTGTTCACTATGGAATAGATCTAATAGATGAGAACGGAGAATCTCTTGTGATTTTCTTAGACCTGTAATCATATTAATTGTTTGCATCATATTTTAGATGTGATTTCACCAGTCTTAGGTCTCCACCCACTCTGTCACACTCTGTGGACCCTCTCTTAAAGTGTGACGCAATTTATGAATGGCCTCTCAAGATAAATTTGATGAAAAAATGAAAACTTTTTAACCGACTTAAAAAAAGGAGGAGGTTATCAATTCGACTGATTTTTTGTGTGTCTATGTTACCTGATTTCTTCCCCAATTATGAACCGATTTCGATGATTTTTATTGCATTGGGTTCAGTCTACTTCCCGATTGGTCCCATTTTTTTTTCATTGGTATTATACCTTTTTTGATATGTATGTTCAGGGATAGTTTCTTTGTTTATGGACCGATTTCAATGATTCTTCTTTTATTGGAAAGGGGGTACCTTAGGGGTGGCCCCATATTAATTTGGTCAAGTTCTGATGATATGATCAATGACGAAATAACGTAAATCTCCAATTCTTATGAGCAAATAATCGAAATTATAATAAATAAAATCTTTTATAAAAAAAAAAAAACAATCTTAAAACGTTTATTTAAAGCCCGCAAACGTTTCCAGAGAATTTCTATTTTATGAATTGAATTTTTTTTTATCATTTTCTGATTCATTCGCCCGACGCTTTCTCTTACGAAATGCATACAAAATATTATCTTAAGTCACTATTAATAACATCCCTAAAAAGAGAAAAATAAAAATAATTTTTATAAAAAATAAAATAAAAATGACTTCAAAAAATTAAATGCATCAAATAAAATAAGAATAACTCAAAAATAAAATAAAATACACTAAAAGGTATAAAATAATTATCTAATTTAATTACAACTAAACGACGAAATTTTTACATGAAATCACTTTTTGAAGTCGGTGCCAAACAAACTATATAAGCGAGCTTACACGCCAAACGTAATAAGTAAGATCCGTCGAGTGCAATTCATAAAATGTATATGTTTGGCACCGACTTCAAAAAGTGATTTCATGTAAAAATTTCGTCGTTTAGTTGTAACTAAATTAGATAATTATTTTATACCTTTTAGTGTATTTTATTTGACTTTTGAGTTATTCTTATTTTATTTGATGCATTTAATTTTTTTGAAGTCGGTTTTATTTTTTTTTATAATTCAAGAATGTAGGTTGTCTATAAATTTTAGTGATTTCGCAATTTTTTATCACTGTGAGCTAGTCGGAGTACTCTCAGATCAAAAACTTATATAAGCCACTAACTGAGAAAAGCTCAGCACGTGGTGTTTGTTCTTCGAGGATTTTTTGCTCAAAGCAGAAAAACAACCTACCTATGTCGCCATAACTTTAACAAGGTGTATAAAGGGTTCCAACGTTCATTTCGTTACTTTTAATTGTCTTTTTAATTTGTTCGAAATTTATATTTCGTTTCCTTTCACTAATTGTTTCGGGATTATTTATAGTTATTTCTTGTTATTCTTTTTTTTCTTTTCCTTCATTTTCGCCATATATAGGTTGTTCATTTCCAATTAAATTAAGTTAAAGGTTTTTCCGGTGATGAGATCCGGCTTTCTTTCTATCATTCTAAAGGTCTAAAGGTTTTGGCTGTCGGAAGTTAGTTATGTGTGCTATTTATTTGTCCTTTAATAAACATTCAATTTACACTTGTACAGGCAAAAGACTTAGAATCTTAAAACTTTATAGAATTAATATCGAATTAATGAGAATCCATAAAACGATCTGTTTTAACTATCAAAAAGCGTGGGTTTGGAGTTTCTCGCCTACTCTCTAGAATTCAACCTTTGAAAACGATTCAAGAAATACTTATAGATCTATCTAAAAGTTGTTGTTTTAATAGAAAATTTTAATTAATTTTGTTCGTAGGCGACAAAACATGAAAACATTCCATTTGATAATCAAAGACTAAACTTCAACAAAGTGTATGTCAAGATTGCATATATAATAATAACAAATTATGTAAAATTACCAGGTAGGTTTCAAATAAATATTTTTTTATGTGAAACCTACCTCGTAATTTTACTTAATTTATTATTATTAAAAAATGTTTCACCTCTAACCAACACCTATTTCCTTAAAAGTTATTACATATATACCTATATTGAAAAGAAAAATTAATTATTGATTGTTTAATATAATAAAAAAATACAAATCTTTGTAAAACAATCACGGAACGTTTAATGACGAGTTATAGTGGTGTTTCACAAAAAGGAAAAAAAAATTAAAATTTTTTTTAAATTATATTTTGGAGATTTTTGATTTATCTCTATAATTATTTCGGGTTACGAGCCCTTCCTCAGGGGGTTTAACAAAAGACTGACTGACAGTCAGTCAGGCTTGTAACCCAAAATATGTATAGAGATAAATAAAAAATCTCCAAAATATAATTTAAAAAAATTTGATTTTTTAAATTTATATTTCCTCTTTGTGAAACACCACTATAACCCGTCAAAAAACTAAAAAGTAAAATTTTAGTTTCTTTAGGGAAAATATTTTGGAAACCCAATTTGTTTTTTATAAGATTCTTCCAAAACTTTAGGGACTTATGTAGAATTTAATTTTATAAATTTTAGGGTTTATTTAGTCCCACAAATTAAACAAATAGAGTAATTTCAGTTAATTAATACTATTTATTTCATATCAATTTTAATGTTTATTTTATACTTCCTTCTCTTAAGCAATGTCACTGGAAAAGGAAAGTTTTACACTTGTAAATTTGAGAAAAAAACAAACTTGTTATTAAAACTCCAGTCAAAGCCGCGCTAGTAATAAACTTTTTTTTTAATTATTTTGAGAAAAATTATATTTCGTACCCAAAGTTTTAAAGCTAGATAGTCCAAAAATCTAATTATTTCTCCGCATTGGAAATACAAACATTTTGGCATAAAAACAAACTTGATTAGTTTATGACATTCTTGGTTTTTTCCCAAGGCACATATTCTAGGCACATAGGTCTTAAATGTGAGACACGAAAAGGATTGGGACTGGGTTAAAACTAAAATAAAAATAAACTGCAACGGATCGTTGCTAAACTTTATCCAAATTCATTTGAAAAATTAATATGTTTATTCCTTTATTATTAATCAGATATCACTTGCAATTTGCAGTTCATGTTGACTTTAATTTAAAAATAATGATCGAGTTTCATTTAACAGTCGAGGAATAACCATTCTATATTGGATTTTTGACATTTCGGTTATTATTGGTAACCATTGGTGAAGACATGGAGGAATCGACTTAAAATCAAAAATAGCGATCGATTCTCATCTAATACTTGAGGAATAACAATTCTACATTAGATTTTTGACCCTTTGATTATTATTGGTAACCATTGCTGAAGACATAGAGGAATCGGCTTAAAATCAAAAATAACGATCGATTCTTATCTAATACTAGAGGAATAACCTTATTGCATTCTATTTTTGATGTTTTGACTATTAATGGCATACTCTACTGGAAACGTGGAAGAATCGACTTAAAATCAAAAAGACTAAATTATTTTTTGGTAAACAACTCAAGTTCCATGGGTTCCCTGGTCTTTACCTGAGGACCCTTTAAATTCACGCTTGCCGCGAGATCGATTACAATACTTTCCCATGCTTCGCATTGGATAAAGTAATAATACTAAAATAAAACTAATCCTATATAACATTTTTCGATTTACCCCATTTTACGTCATCGTAGACCAAGTGCAATCATAGATGACACTTTTAAGAAAAGAAAATCACATGAAACTTTTTTAATTTAAAAAATGTTTTTTTTTTAATTAGTTATTTAAACTATTATTTTATAATAACTGAAACAACTTTCATTGAAAATACTCACGCTAAGTTATATTATCGAATTTTTGAATATTTTTAAATTAATACGTGGCAAAGTTAGAGGAGGGGATACATCGCTGGTATGTCTCGCATGAATGAGCCTCAAATTTTAAAATTTGTCAGATACAAAAAAAAATAATAGTTTTTAGCCTTTCCACTTTCATTTTAAAGTAAATTTAATAAAAAAATCTGTCTAATTCTAAGATTTTAGTAGAAATGTTTTATATATATATTTTGTCTCGAGGGTGTGAGCTGACTGCACGGAAAACATGTTAGATGTCAGGTTCGACTCCTGAAGGGATGAATCCCCTCTGATATCGCAATATAAAAAATATTTTTAATAAAGTCCTAGAATTTGTCCTAAAAATTAAATTCTTTCTTTTAATATATATTGGTTAATTTTAACCCGAGCTGATTTTTTGAAAAACATTCCAACTATTTTCAAAAAAAAGATACTCAAATCTTTAGTTTTATATTTAAATAAGAGGTCTTGTATGAAAAACTTTTTTTGATTTTAAGCTGAATTTTTTAATTTTCGTTATAGAAGAATGGAGTAAAAAATTTCTGTGCTTATATACTAATATATTGCGATTCAGAGAAAGGTTGTCGTCTCGAGGGTGTGAGCTGACTGGCCAGAAAGCATATGTTAGTTCTCAGGTCGACTCCTGAGGGGATGAATCCCCTCTGATATCGCAATATAAAAAATATTTCTACTAAAATCCTAGAATTCGTCCTAAAAATTAAATTTGTTCTTTTAATATATATTGTTAAGTTTAACCCGAGCTGCTTTTTTGAAAAACATTCCTACTATTATCAAAAAAAAGATGCTCAAATCTTTAATTTTATATTTATTTATTATCATAACGAAAAATTCGACTCTTCCCAAAATAATAATCCGGTTAATATAATGTTTGATTTCGGATGAAGTAAATACCTATGCCTTGTAAATTTCAAGTTTGTTTCTTATTTATATTTTATATATAGTAAATAAGCTACACCGCTCTGACAGATGAATGACAGACGCTGTAACGACACTAAAAGACTTTCGTTTGCGTTTGTACAAGACCATAATTATTACAAGACAACAAACATATATAGTAAGATTTTAAGAGAAATATTCAACATGATTACCTAAGAGAGAAATATTTGTTGCATTAAACAGAGGAGAACCGCATTGATCTCTCTTTAACACAGCAATTTTTTTGTTTTAGAAAGGGTCTAATTTTTTTTGGCGTTCGTATTAAATGCAAATCATGAAACCATAACTAAGTTTCAAGCCTTAGTAGTTTAGATATCTATGAGAGAGAGGAACAACGAATGTCCACCATAAGCATACTTTGCACGCAGCACACGTTTTGCCGACTCCCAACACTCTTTTGCGGTCAAATTGGAAAAGTGCCGGACCACTTCATTCGCGAATACATATATCCCCATGACTTCAAGGAACTGGAACTCTCTCCCAGCCTCTATCTTTCCCAGCACCTATGATCTTCAAACCTTCAAAACCAGGGTGCATAGACACCTACGTCTACACCCTCTCACTTAATCAACTTTCCCTTCTCTTCGGTAATGCAAGGGTCTTTCGAGATCCATAGGGGCTACACCTTTACTGGTGCACCCCTTCTTGCATTCGATTGCATTAAAAAAAAAAAAAAAAAAAATAAGAGTTCTATTTTACGGAACCCTAAAAATCGTTAGTCTATATCTAAGCGAAAGGCTCCCTGTGTAGCGGAAGACGGGATCGTCGCCCCCTGTTCTTACAGGCTCAGAGCAAATCCTTAGCCCAATAAAAACAACAACGGAGCGCATATATTTTACAATATAAATGTCGATAATATCTTTTCCATGTTCACTCTTCCAAATTTACTCGCTTCCAATTGAATCGCAAAACAATTTATTGGCCAACTCAAAATGGATTGTTTAAACATAAAAAAGCCTGCCAAGTACCTACCAGTTGGACTCGATTACTGAGGGTTCCATACCTGACAATTCAAAGACCTACATAGCTTCATAGCGATTGGATACGACTTTCGAGAGGCACCTTTTGACATATAAAGAAACCCACCTATATACTATATTCTATTAAATCCAGGGGTGTCATGGTGCGGGAACACCGTTCCCACAATGGTTTTGAGAGTTTTTACTTTATCTAATGCGAAGCGATTTTTTCAGGAAGTGCGTGCGGATGGATGGATGTATGGATGTATGTTACCGTTTTTTCCGTCCACGATTTTTTCCACACCGTTGCACAGATTGAAATGAAATTGAAAACCTACCATTACTTTAACAAAAAAACATATTAGTTTTTGGTACATATCGATCCACAAACATTAGTACTTTATTCCTCACTCAAGCATGAGTTGTTTACCATAAAAGAATTTAGTCTTTTTGGTTTTAAGTCGATTCTTCCACTTTTTCAGTAGATGTTGCCATTAATAGTCAAAACATCAAAAATGGAATGCAATAAGGTTATTCCTCTAGTATTAGATAAGAATCGATCGTTATTTTTGATTTTAAGTCGATTCCTCCATGTCTTCAGCAATGGTTACCAAAAATAACCGAAACGTCAAAAATCCAATGTAGAATTGTTATTACTCTAGTATTAGTTGAGAATGGTTCACTATTTTTGAACTTAAGTCAACATGGACTTTAAATAGCAAGTGATATCTGATTAAATAAAAATAAAATAAATTAATCTAATAAAGGAATAAACATATTAATATTTCAAATGACTTTGGATAAAGTTTAGCAACGATCCGTTGCAGTTTATTTATTTTTGTATTTTTTTATTTTATCTATATATTTATTTTAGGGTATTATTATGGAGTATTTTTTCGAGTCCGACTAAGAGGCTACTAGAAGAAAAGTTCGAGTGAATGCGTGCACTGGTGACATTGAAACAAACTCTATGGTAATATCTATAAAAAAGAAATCGAGGAAGCTAAATAAAGCGGAATTTCCTATTAGCCTTATTGCTTGTCTCTGAATTGATTCCAGTTTGACAAGAAAATGATTGGAAGCCCCCTCTCTTCAGATAAAAGCCATTTTTGAGACAGGGGGGAATTTGAACTTTGTATAGTGTATGAAGTTGAGTTGGCGAAAAATAGCTTTGGGATCTAAATATGAAGCTTGAGCTTAGATTCAAAATTCTAAAATGTGTTCGAATCAAAGAAAATGTCTGGAAGATTCCTTTTTTAAAATGATTGGTAGGCTAGATATTAGACAGGATTGAAATTTTGAAATTGGAGGAAAAAAAATGAAAACTTTTTCAAGATTCGTTTTTTATAAATTTTGCAGATATACTCATATGAGGAGTGAACTATCGCACTTAGCTATCGTTAGAGATATCCTACTAACAAATTTAAATATAATAATAATGGATATTTAATATTTTGCTTATTTCCAGTAATGTTATTTTATTTTACCATCTTTGTTAAGGTTTTGACTAGGTTTCCTTAACAACTTATGGCAAATGTCGGATGACTAATGCGTCGTTTGCTCCTGGTATCGGGTTTTTGCTCGGAATTATTTAAATTACGTTTTGTCTTTTGATGGAAATCTATGATCATGTTAATTGTTAATGAGCATACATTTCTATTTTTTTTCTTTCTTGTTTAATTGTTAATTTCTTGTAATTGATTTGTATTGATGTTTATTAATTTCTGTAGTTAATTTATATTGATGTTTTGTTGATCTAGGCACCGAGGACTTGTGCCTCTATGCAGGCCGAGTAATAAAGATTTATTTATTTATTTAGTAGTTAAATTCCATATATTTCGAGAACCTGCTTGTATCACTTAATCAGTAGATACTATAAAATTGTTAATGGCAAGTCAAAGATCTTTAAATAACATTTACTGGCGTCGAATAATAATAAATAGGTACTAGTCCTAGTGGCTCGCCAATATTGTCAACTGCAACAGTTAACACAAATAAAATGAAAGCAGCTTGGGAAAGAAAATTCATAGTAACATTATTCGAAACATATAAGGTAGTTTACATCCCAACCAAAACATTCTGTGAAAAAACAGGCTAAGTTCGAAAAAGTATTGAAATCTAGTGTGTAGCCAAGTTAAATTCCCCAAGAATAATTGTTGAGAGATCTACTATTTTCTCAACTTAATTATTCTTGGCGAATTTAACTTGGCTACACACTAGATTTCACCACTTTTTCGAATTTAGCTTGTTTTTTCACAGAATGTTTTGGATGGGATTTCTCTGCTTTTTGTAATCTAGCAGAAGCCAATTGGTCAAAAGGGCTGGAATTTTTATTTTTGACCCCCCATTGTGGGTGGTTAGTTTTTGCATTTCACAGTCCACAGAATATGTATACAAAATTTGGTTGAGTTTGGTCCAAAGGGCTAGAATTTTCATTTTTGACTCTACCCCCATTTTGAAGGGGTTGGAATTTTTCCTTTGATTGTATCCCAAACTCTACTAGCAGGCGAAATTTCATGATGCTGGAATGATTGGAAGTACCCTATAGGTTTTGATGACCTGTCAGTGAGTGAGTGCCAAAATTAGCTATTTTCTCAGGTCCATATCACAGAATCTATTTAAGCTATATTATTTAAATTTGGTACTCTCCTCAAGGTGGATTCCATAATTACATATGTATAATTTCAGTTCTGTATCTCAATTGGATTCCGAGCTGCAGGGGGTCGAAATTGGCTCGGAATGGTTCGTGTAAATATCGTACAGCGTGTACGGCCAAGCTAATGCTCGAACTTGGGCTGCGCACGCTGTGCGCTTTGATTATGCAACTTTACATCAATTTTATATGACAAGCATTAAAGACTGAGTGATTCTTTTTAATGAAAACTTGAGAAAAATCAAAGTAGCTTTAAATTTAATTACATGATTTATTTTTCATTATCACTAATGATCAGATAAGGGAATCAGACAGGAAAAAGGTAACCGACGTAATACAAACCTAACAAACTATTAGTGAGTTTAAATAAACAAACCAATTATTTTAAAAATGAAAATGAAAAAAAAACAGCTGCTTATTATTTGCTTTTACTATAATAATGGCTTCAAATATCTATAAAGTCATTCAAAAAAATATAATTTCTGCATTTTTTTTATCGGAAACTTGAAGCTAGAGAGCCCAAAATTAAGTCACCTTTCTGCATCGGAAATACAAACATTTTGACACCAAAACGAATGTTCTTTCACTTTCTGTTCTTGAGTTATTGCGTTCATCTCGTTATCCAGACACACAAACAGACATCCTGGCAGAAATAAAATCATGATTGAAAATGACTTATCTTAACATTTCAGATATTTTTATTCACAATGAGAATTTTTTTTTGAAGTTATACTTCGTTTGGCATGTAGGGGAAAAAGATGAGAGTGAAATTTTAACATTCATGCGTACACCGCACACGAAAACGACATAATGAAGTTAGCCGTTAAACAGTGTAAAAGATTTGATGTTAACTCTCTGTAAGTATTATTTTTTGTTAGCAAAATAATAATTATTAATTTAATAATAATAATAAATTTTAAATTACTATATATTCTGAAAATAGCAGACGTCCGGCAATAGTTTTTTTTTTTTTGGAACAAAGTTGCTTTGCGGGTCTTGCGGTAGGATCTAACTGGCAGAAATCGTCACGTAACGGAAATGCCCCCTCCAGGCGACCTGACTCAATAGAGGGGGTATAAGAGTGAGAAGAATGTGTTAGGCTGTACCGGAAATAAAAAAATATTTAAATCCAAAATCCTGAATAAAAAAAACTAAGAAAAAAAATTGCAATTTTAATCATAAAGTAGTTATTGATTGATTTTGATTAGATAATGTAAAATTTTTAAATAATATTAATTTCATATAGCGTTATTTAAATAATTCTCAACTTTAAAAAGTAAAGATTGTAATTTTATACACATTTTGATTTTCAATATTTAATACATTCAAGAAAATATAGAACAGTTAAGTAGTTGTACAATTATTAATAATTGCCAGTATTTATGGAGTGTGATTTTTTAAGGGGGATAAAATTTTTGGCTGTATTTTATAAACTCTAATATTTATAAATATCATAAGGAACTTCGTTACTGACGGGGGTCCCACGACTACACTCGTTTGACTTTTTTTTTTTAAACAAAACATAAATTATTATTTAAAAAAAAGTTTAAAACATGCACATGAAGATTTTTAAAAATGTCTAAAATTAAATTTTTTTAATTTCACATTCATATATTGTTATTTTATTTATTTTATATACATTTAATATATTATCGTAGATCTGCTATTTTCATGGTCCTATATTATTATTAAGATTTTATAATATATTATAATAATAAATTTTATTTTTAGTTAGGCCAAAGAAGCATAACTTCTAACGCACATACCAAACACAAATAATGCACACATTTTTTTACTTTACCATACAGGGTATGGTCAAGTATTGTAATCGTGCATTAAAAAATGTTTTTTTTCCTTCTTTTTTCGAAATAACTAAAAAACGGCTGAAACTATTTTGATTAAAAAAATTGAGCGAAACCATGGCATTTCGCTCTACAAAAAAGCTCCAATAAGTGAACATCGAAAAAATTATATTTTTTGAGATAATAATTGTTTTGTCAAAATGTCTGTTAGTCTGTCCGTCTGGTTGTCCGTTAGTCTGTGCGTTATCAAATTTTTGTGGACGAGCTAGCTCAAAAACTAGTGTGAATATCGAAACCAAATTTCACACGTAGTTTTGGTCCATTGAGATTAAGAGCTGATTAGATTTTGGTGCATATCGACCCAAAATTAAGGGGGGTGGAGGGGGTTAAAAATTAAAAATCTAGGCCATTTGATCATCTAGGCCCTTGTACCAAACTCAACCAAATTTTGTATACATAATAAGTGGACCCCCAGAAGTCTAAAAATGCAAAAACTAACCGCCCAAAATGAGGGGGGGTAAGATCAAAAAATGAAAATCTAGGCCCTTGTACCAAACTCAACCAAATTTTGTATACATAATCAGTGGGACCCGAGGAGTCTAAAAATGGAAAAACTAACCCCCCCTACCTTACATGATTATAAATTATTTTATTAAATATTAAATATAAGTGAGGGGCCAGGTTGTATTGTAAAGTCAAGTGGATGGCCACATCAAAACACGTTATCATATTTTTTTTAGTGAATTCAATACTAGGGCCTCCCGGAAGGTAGGCGAAACCTATCTCAATGGCATACCGAGTTGAAATGTAATTTTTTGATTTGAAAAATACTTATTTCTATAAGTATTATGACATTAACAAACAAAATATTGCCCGCTGTATCAAGTTTTAAGTGTACATTGGCCAGCTTGGTTTGCCCGTTTGTTCTGACTCACCCCACCCTTTCAATCAATCTCCTTTCGTAATTCATATGGATTCAATATTGAAATTCATAGAATTTGTCCGCCTTTAGAGATCGGAAGATATGATTTCATCTGATTATTTCTGCCAATTCTCCTCTTTTTATCGTTTGTAAATAAAAGAAACCCCAGAAGTTGAACGAACAAAGAGATTAAATTGCTTCGAGTCCCATACAATTTAAGCATGTACTAGAAATTGACAATACTTCCACTTAATATATATTTGAATATTGGAAAGTGAAAATGTGGAAATGAATTAGAGCAAAGAAAAAGGAATCTGATTCAAGAACATGATTATATAAATACCTACTTAAAATGTTTTTTAGATAAATAGTTAAATTAAAATAATAATAATAATAATAATAATAATGATAAAATAAAAATATGTGTTAATGTTAATACTAATAGATTAGTCTTTACAGTTTAATAATCTGAATTAGGGGCGCCCTAATTTTGGTACACCGCGGGCCACTTTACTGGTTTGGTATATGGTAGATCATAAAAAAATTAAGAAGTAGCTATCCTTGAAAATTTGTACTGAATTTTAGCTATTATAATTTTGAACTTACAGCTAGATAAAATAGTGCTATATCTTAGTGTTAGTAAGCTATAGACACCAAAATTACAATAGCGAAAAATATGTAAAAATTCTGCGAGATAGCTACTATTATATGGATAAAGTCTACTGAGTTTGAAATTTTTTTTACCATTACTTTGGCCGGAATAGAAAAATTGATATTTCAATGCCAAAAACCCCAAGTTATTTAAATGGGAAACTTGAATCGCTGTGCGGCACCGGTTAAAACTGAGATAATAACTTGAAACTTTTAAGGGTTTTTTTTTTAATTTATTTCATACCATATGAGCCTCTGTCAGCGTAAAAATTCGAAAATACCCCAAAAAGGACCACCCTAATATACATATATATATATTTGATTTATATGTATGTATGTTTATTTGCATCAAGCTGAGAACCTCTTTGTTTTTCTTTATGATTTACAAAAAAGAAATGTTTCGATTTAATATTTCTCAAACGAATTTCGATTGATACTCATGAAAAAGAAAGACTTGACTAAAGATTGTAATGATATCTCTTCTGTGTAATGAAACTTGTTTAATATCTGGTTAATGATTTGTGAAGCCAGTCGAGCCCAGTGCAAAGTTAACTTGTTCTTTGCACGGTGGAAAGTTTTTTCCAGCCCTCGTCCTCGTCGTCTTCGTTTGGAAGGGAATCGCTTGCCCAGCTAGATAGGGCGAATTCCAAGAGCTCCGCTTTAAGAAAATTCGTAAAAAATCAATTTAAATTTAGTGAAACATTTCAAAATGAAAAAAAATATATCAAAAAATATCCTCAATCTAGAGTCCAAATAGAATGAGTATGAAATTTTACAAAATTTTCTAAATAGATTTATTCCAAGTTGTCTGATTCAATCAATATTGTGAGCTAGAGAATTATCGTTTCTGAGAAATGCCTATTAGACGTCGCAATGATTGAAACCGGAGCTTGAAGACAAAACCCACCCCCGTAGATTTTGTTTCTCAATACAACACTCCACTGGGTTAATTTAAACACGTGTTTCTCTTTGAAAACTTCAGAGGCAGGTAAATATGTATTTTGTTATTATTTAAGGTTTTTACGTCGACCCGACAAATAAAGAGAGAAAAAATTGTCCACACTGGGTGGTCATACTTGAAAACGATCGCAGAATAAACAATGTGAAATTCGTAGAAATTTTGTATTATCTATTGTTGTTTTCAATAAATACATAGTTTTAATTAATTATGTTAGAGAGTACCTTCAAATTTAATGAAAATTTTTGAAGTGATAACTTCTTTTGGCGCGCCTTGCACACTTTTTATTTTACTTGGCAATAAATGGGATTGAGCTGTCACTCGTCACGAATCACGAATCACGCGTCTCGGTTGGTACCAATTCAAGCCACAGATGGCGCTGCAGCATTAACTCTAAGCTCAAATTAATATCTTATATTTGAATTTTGGCGCTTATGTACATTTTATTTTCCTGGGCAGTAAATGGGATTGAGCCGTCAAGAGTCACGTCACGGGTCACGGTTGAGCTGTGGTCCAGTGCCACTTCAATCATTGTCGGAAAATATATTAATTATTCCTTTTCAAAAAATAATAAAATTATAAATGCCATATAAGTGGTCTTAATCACACACCCGAATTTTTTTGTATTTTTAATAGAAAGTTCTGGAAATAGATAACCTGAAATCTAATCAGTTCTGTGTTTTGAAATAAAAAGCTTTGGAACCAGAACGAACTTTCTATGACATTTTATTCTTCAGTAATCATGGGTTTCAGAATTGAGACAGATATATTATCGATACACAGACCGGCTTAAACAGTCGGTTAAGAGCGATTCTGAACGTAAACCATGGGTTCCGTACTTTATCTATCCAAAATACTTGATGTAAAGAATTCTTTTTTATGCATCGTTCATAATGAGAGAATGATCTAATTTTAAGAATTTTAGTTTAAATATTTACATTAGAAGATTGAGTTTTCAATTTTAATTCTAAAAATATAATTTTAATTATTATTTACAAAAGCTTTTGCTCTTTTCGAACAAACAATGCATAAATATGGTACAATCAGAAAATATTGCTAATTAGTGATGATTAAACAAAACATTATCGATGCCCCTGGAAGTTACGCAACCATAGTGTAGATCACGGGGATTATTTAGTATTGCTTTCGAGGACTCAGTACGATTGCTTCTATAGTTATATAACGCATAAAATTGCCAGTTAAAAGACTGCAAACTATTTGAATAAATTTACTGATTATTTCGTAGCCAATAGATGTCAATAAATCAGGCCTTCATATTTTTTTTACTTGAAAGTAAGCCTTTCATCGTTTCAAGAATTAAGAAAAACAAAACTAGGCCAAGTAATTCGAGATTAAAATATTGGAATTCATTTGAAGTTAAAAAGACTAGGTGAAGTTTTTTTTTCAACTCTTAGATGTTGTCAGATTTTTTTTTAAGAACTTTTTCAACAACATTTTAAATCAAAAAGTATTTCGGGGGAAAGTTTTGAGATTATATGTAATTTCAGTACAGTTAATATAATTTTTCCCTTTGAGACAATAATTGTTTTTATTGGCAGAGTGCTTTTCCCAACACACACACACATTGACAATAATTTTAACAAGTTTCAATAAAAGTAGGATTGAATAGTCAAAATATGTGAAAGGTCTACGTTAGCATTTATTGATTTATAATTATTGACTAGAAAATCATAAGATGATGTCATCTATTAAATCTGATGGAATGGAATATCTATCTACTCTTATTAAACGAGCAAAAATTGTATATTTATTTACCATATATATATATATATATATATATATATATATATATATATATATATATATATATATTTGTATCTTGGTTCTATTTTGAAAACGACTCTACCGATTTTGATTTAATTCACGAGTTAGGGGTTTTTTGGGGTGACACTTCGATCTGTCACGGCCTCATCTTCGACAAAATTGTTTTTGATGGGGTTTTTTAGTAATAAAATTAATTATTCAAAGGTAGGAAAATCCCATTATTAGGGATTTAAAAAGGGTTTATCTTTTCTTTTGTACCCAATGGGTCGGGTTAATCCTTTATTCTCAAAGGCCTTGAAGAAGTATTGTGATTGTGGATTTTAACATATTTTGTTCTCCCTAAACGTTAGAAATATTAATAAACGTTTTATAATTGTTTTTATAAAGAACTTTATTTATTTAATAGAATAAAAAATAATCAAGAATTTATTTAAAAATATATTTCGCATAAACATGTCTCAATTTTCTGAAAAAACAACACATTTTGATAGGTTTTATTTATTAACAATTAGATGAATAAAAATGAATCATATGGTTGAATCAAAACAGGTGCAGGAGGTGGGGTGCAGTGGTGGGGGACCCGGGGGTAGGGGCGAGGTTTTGGGGGTGGGGTCGAGCGGGGTGGAGGTCGGGGGTGGGGGGTACAGTGGGCGAATATTATATATTTTTGTATTTTTTTAAATTTGAAAACGGCTCTCAAATAAAAATCGACCTTTTTATCAGAATTTTAAATTAAAAATAATATTAAAATAAAGCTTTTAACTGATGGAAAAAGTTACCGAGCATCGCTCGGTGCCTCCAGGTACTTTTTAATTATATGTCAGAAGAGTTGTTTTTCACTCCCTCGGGAATCGAACCCGTGTGCCAGTAACAGCAATCCGGGCCATCTGGCTCACCTGCGGGATGCAAACCTCTCTGACATATGTAAACCCGTAAAATATTTTGCTCAAAGATTGTTATCTTAATTTGTAAAATTTCGCGATATAGTGATTCTAAATTAAACATATAGCCATGCCATATAATTTAAATAACGATCGTTGAGTGTTTCGAATTTTGAAGAGATTCAAAATTCGAATGGCAATGGAATGACTTTTCCTAATTTTATATGAAAGATATTAATTTACCGATGGTAATAGATTCAAATTTACTAGAAAATCATAAGATGTCATCTATTAAATCTGATGGAATTGAATATTTTTAATTATATGTCAGAGGAGTTGTTTTTCACCTGCCATCATTAAAAATATTCCATTCCATCGGATTTAATAGATGACAACATCTTATGATTTTCTAGTAAATTTGAATCTATTACCATCTTTTATTTATTCAATTATTGATTTAATTGTCTAAAGGGATTTCTTCATTCTCGACTCAAAATGCCTCGAAAAGAGGACAGAAGTTTTGATGTACACCTACGAATACATTTATACATTATTTAAAAAAATAATATAATTCAGATTATTTAATTTAAGTTCAGCTAGAAGAAATCGTAAAAGGTATTTGCTTTTTTTACTTTCACATATATGTTCTATATCATCGGATATAATATGAAGTATTGCATTCGCCTCCCGGGGTCGTGACACTTTGAGAGCTTTTATCTCTGATGTAAAAAAAGTTAATTTCACTTTGTGACTTCTATAGATGGAAGGAATCAATGCCCTTAATATTTTGAACCCGGATTTAGAACAAAATCAACTGGTGTGTTCACCACAAAACTTTCACATTTTCATTTATTTGAAGTTCGCGCGTCACTACCAATTTACACCCCTTCCTTTATTTCGTTTTTTTATTTTCTCAAAACCGTCTCCAACGATTTTTTTAAAAATTTGACAGAACTATTACTCATGATTCTTGATAGATACACTAATTTTGAACAAAATCGTTGGAGCCGTTTTTGAGAAAATCAAAAAAAAAAAATCTTTCGTGTAAATGTCCACTTCCGATTTTCTGATTTCAATTGACTGATTTATTTATTTCGCCACGCAGAGGGGGGCAGCCCTTTATAGAAGGAATACAGATGTGTTTACATATTAGGTTAAAACCCTCATCAGCCGTCCAAACAATTACGCCAGATGTTGTGGCTATTAGTGAAAAGTATATATGGGCTCCAGTAGGATTCCAGAACCGAGGCCAGAGTGTTGGGAGCGCCAAAAGCGCCCCACAACTGTGCAACGCGACAAGAAAAAAAAACAATAATCAAATGTTACAAACAAAAAAAGGAAAAATACAAATAAAAATTAACATTAAAATGCTAAAAAAAACAATAATAATAACAATAGTAAAACTCGTTTAAAATGGGCTGGCCACTGCAAAAAGGTCATTTGTCGAGGAAGGCCAGCCCAGCAATGCACATAAATTTAAATTCATTGTCTCAATTAATTAAGGCCGGGCCCCGTACGGAAAGCTTGCTGTACTCCTTCTAGCCTATATCGAGCTTAAGTTTCGAATTTGGTAGCTCTGAGACTTATAGTTGCGAAACGCTGGGGGGTACACACGTACATACTCACTGACCAATGGATTTCGGACCTCTTTATGTCCTCTGGGGACCACAATTTCCGGTTTTATATCCTAAATCCAGTTTCCAACTATTAAGGGCAACGATTTCTTCCACCTAGAAGTTACAAAATGAAATTAACTTTTTTCATCTCTGAGATACAAGCTCTCAAAGAGTCAGGACCCAGGCTGGCCATCGCAATAATTTCCCATTATATTCTATAGAATATAAATGTGAAAGTTAAAATCAGGAGACCGAAAATTAACCAAAATTCCATTGATCTGTGAGTACGTATGTAAGTACCCCCTGCGTTTCGCAACCATAAGTCTCAGAGCTACAAAATTCGAAATTTAAGCTCTATATGGGCTAGAAGGAACACAGCAAGCTTTTGGTTGAAATTGGAACACCAGAAGTTGGAATTTACATGAAAGATTTTTCGTTTGTTGTGATTTTTTCAAAAACGCATTTAACTATTTTTTTTTTAATTTGTGTACCTACTTATCTAGTTTTGTGTTGCGTTTTAAATAAAGATAATGATAAATATACATTATATAATAGATATAATTGAAAAGTTTTTATTTTGCCGAGAGTAGCAGAGTTGTTGATTCATAAAGAGAAACAAAGAGGTTGTCCTCTGCTTGATGAAAATAAACATACACACATATATATCGAAATTATATATCTATATATATATATATATATATATATCATTTATTTGTTTGAGACTATAGTTTCGAAGGCTTGGCCCTCATCATCAGTCTTTTTAATTATAAATGTTATTTTTCATGGGATCAGTATCGCGTGGATATTGAAAATTTTTTCCTTCTTTCTCAGCTTATGAGTCAGGTAGAATTAAAAATTAATTAATTCTGCCTGGCTCACAAGCTGAGAAAGAAGGAAAAAATGTTCAATATCCACGCGACACTGATCCCATGAAAAATAATATTTATAATTAAAAAGACTGATGATGAGGGCCAAACCTTCGAAAATATAGTCTCAAACAAATAAATAATATATATATACAGATATATAATTTCGATATATATATCTATGTGTATCTTTATTTGCACCAATCAGAGGAAAACCTCTTTGTTTCTCTTTATGAATAATAATAGATATAACTGATAAAAAATGATTCTCAACAAACCAATTTGAAATTTTCGTCTAAGTATGTACTAGACTTTTTAAATAAATAAATAATTGTGAAATGGATATCCTTAAAGTGGGATTTTTCTTTATTGTAGCTGTTCACGAGTGGCTCCTCTTTTTGCGATTGGCTGCCTTGCAATGGATTTTTTTCTCGAATTTCGTTTGCCCCTCTTTTTCTTAGCGATTGTCAAGAACTAATTTTCCTCTAAATTATCGCCGGTGTTTGTGGATGCCACTCACTCCGTTAACTCTCAATCATTAAGTTAAAGCGAATAGAATTGAAGAAATTGGACGGGCTTTCCTTAAACAAAATCAAAGCCCGATGAATGAAACAGCTCAGGTTCAACCTGTTGCAGTCCTGAGGAGGTATTCGCAGGGATAATGCAATCAACCAACAGCCAGCCCAGCCTACAAGCCAAAGAAACGCACGCTTTCATTCACGCCTTCTTTCGTTCGCTACAAAGATAATTTTTAATTTGGAGTAGTAGATATAGCATTTCTTAAATTACGTTTAAAGGGAGAGAATCATGTCGTGAAGCCATCTTTTCAATTAAACACCTGACTTCTAAAAGATTTACTCTTTAACAGGTGAATAAATCATAGTGGTGATTCAATTAAGGAGGGTCTGCTAGCACCGTTCAAGTCAAAACATCTTTATTTATTTTTTATTTTCATTACTAATTTTTTTTTTTTTTTTTTATGAAAACATTTATTTTTTTATTAAAGTTAAATATTTTTCTTGCCAAGAGTAGCAAAGATGTTGATTTAATAAAGCATAGAGGATAAACTCTGTTTAATGCAAATAAATATATACAATATATTGTATGTATTTGCATCAAGCAGAGGACACTCTCTTGGATTTGTTCTTTTTTATAGTATTACCCACATTTTTATCTATTAATTTATTTTAATTTTAAGATGCTAAGTTTCTCGATATTCCTTGCAATGTTTGTAAGGACTAGCCACTCTGCCGATACGAGTATAACTATTGGGAAGATGGCCGCCCCGGTCAATTTCCAAATATCCTTGATCTGCTAGCCTAGTTCTTCATATTTATTTCTCTGTTTTTTAATGTTGTGTGTCAGAGGTATATCAATTATAATGGCAGATTTTTCTTACATGTTCAGCAGAAGAATATCAGGTCTATTGTAGATTATGGATAAATCGGTTAATATAGCAGGCATCATATCCCATATGAATATGATACTTGGACTCCAAGACCGGGGCATGCTGGTACTTATAATATGGGGGTATATTTTTGTCCAGCAGTCCATATCTCATTCCAAGTTGTTGGTGGATAAGCTTTGCTACTTGATTATGCCTTCTAAGATAGACGTTCTCAGAAAAAGATGGACATCCAGCCATGATATGTTTGATGGATTCACCGATATTTCCACGTCTTCTACATACATCATCCAAGTTTAACTTGAGGATATGCTTCTCATAATTTCTGGTTCTTATTATTCTATCCTGTATGACCATAATAAATCCCTAGGTTTCTGGATAGAGGGATCCACCAGTCAGCCATAATAGAGAATCATTTTTTTCAACGTGGTCATCACTGAGAAGATTAGGGAACTTCCCATGGAGAATGTCGTCATTCCAGGCCCCAGGTTCGGACCATTTCACTATACCGAAGGAGTATGTAAGTACGGGAACTGCCCAGGTGTTTATGACAGTAATTAGATTCTACGCTGATAGTTTAGTGTTTACGATCTTTGTGCATCTTTTCTTGTACATACCGGTGAACATATTCTTTAGATACATGTATTATTATTTTTAAATAAAAGATTAAAGGGTGTTGGACAAATGTTTTTTTTTTTCATTAGTGTTTAATTATAATATTTGTACGATGTTTCGTCCTTTTCAGGACTTTATCAAGTACACACTTATTCAAAACATTAATCGTTGAAAGAATAGTAAAATAATCGAGACAAGAAATTATTATTATTATTGGCCATTTACTGGCAATGCCATTACTCTTAAGGAGTTTAGCTCTTGAGTGAAATTCAACAACCCAGTGTCTTTGTTTAGGCATTCCCAATCAATTCCAATGGGATGCGAATGGCCGAGATGTGACTGGGATTGGGGAGGCTGGAAGTGTTATTATAAATATTATATTTGATTTGATTTTTTTTTTTTTTTTTTTTTGAGAGCATTAAGCCGTAATTAAACAACTTGATCGAATATGAATGGAGAGTAATGTGGGCAGTATGTGTAGTGAAATACTCTCTATTCATTTTCGAAGAAGGTCCAATTACGGCTTGACGCAAGATAAAGGCAAAGCTTTTATTGCTATATTTACAATTAGTTAATAATAAAACTACTTAAATTATTAAAAAGTGAAAAAATATAATTTGATTAGAGTTATTAGTTAAATAAACGTAATATATGGCAACGATTCTGACGATTTATAATTATTTCAGATCGATATTCATGCCAAAATTATTAGGAAAATTATTTTTTTTAATTAATTCACTTATATATATATATTTTTGAACAACCTTAGCGATAATGTCAATCAACACGTGCTGTAATCCGAGTAGTTTATCTCCTGATTTCCTGCAATGTAGACAACCAAGCGTACATTTCAAATTAATTATTCACGTGAATTGTACTTTAGGTTGCCGATTTTGCAGGAAATCATGGGTTCAACTGCTCCAATTCACTGTAAGATTAGCCATCCGAGCAATTTATTTTTTAGTGAAGTATCGAAGCAAAAACAAACAAACAAACAAACAAACACAACATTCACTTAATATTATTATTTAATTAATTATGCATATATAAAGAAAACAGAATTAGAGTATACTTTTTTAGATAGGTACATCAGGGGGAGCCTACCCTAGTAGCACAATGTTTCAAACTATATAGTAACTATATAGTGCCTATATAGATTCTCAAAATCTATATAGGGACAATATAGTTACTATATAGTTTGAAAAATTGTGCTACTAGAATAACTTTAGGCTAGGTGATTGACTTTTCCCCTTCGTCTTTTATTTAAGATGTTCTGTTCTATTTTCTATAATGATAAACTGTTTACAATGTTTTTTGTATAAAATTTGGGATATTAAACAAGAAATAAACATTTGTAATTGTGTAATTTAGAGTGTATCAAAGTCATAATTGAGAGGCGTCAACAGGTAGTGTGGAAGTTTAATAATTAAAAAGCTAGACCAAACGTCTTGTATTGAAGCAACAAACATGCAATTGTAATGAAAAATCCTTCGCATCGCTTTGTCGCTGAATTAGCTTCAGATCAAATTAAAATTTAAAGAGGGATAGAGCATCAGCAAAGCGACTGATTTCACGTATAAAAAAAAATTAACGAAGTCATTGCCGTCCAATTAACGAACGCCTTTTGAAATGAATTATTAGAGAAAGCTCGTCTTGTTATAGATATCGATCAATTGTCTTTATCTAAAAGACGAGGGTAAATTGAAGCGGGGTCTCAATCATGTCTTGGGGCTAGGGATGGATGACAACCTGTTAACCATGCCAATCAGGAGGGCAGCTCGACTCACCGTGCGAAGAACATGCCTCCGTGTGCAGACCCAGAGACGAAACAAGTGGGATCCGCGGCGTCAAGCCGAGTCACGGAAAACGGGGTAGAATGAGAGACAGAGAGAGAGAGAGAGAGCAAAAGGGCCAAGGTAGGGGTTTTTGAGACAGAGAGAGTCAACGCGCATGTGGCGTCTCTCAGGAGGACCAACTCTTGCCATCCACACCAACCCCATCCTTCCAATTTCTAATCAAATTAGCTGATCAGCATCAGCACCATGTGCGATGACACCAGACAGGGGGGCGGATGAAAAGTCACTTGAGTCGGCTGGACAGTCGGCCAAACGAAACAACGACAAACCACACACCTACAATCCAATTACAAACTGAATCTATACCTTGTTAAATGTTTCCAACACGATAACTTGTTGATTAGTTTTGCCTTTTGCTCAATAGAAAAGACTGGATAATGAAACAACGTACAACACGTGTCTGTATTTTTGAAGTGAAAACTTCTTATGAAACGACATGAAAAAGAGAGCGAGATAGAGTTAGAAAGAGAGAGTGAGATCAGTTTTTTCTTTGTACGGAGATTCGTAATATCCCCTCCTTTTTATCTTTGTTCTATTCTTTGTTCTGGCATTCGCTGTAGTTTGTTTTCAGCCTGTTTTAAGGGGGTTAGGGACTGTTTATCATTTCTATAAGAAAATTCTCAAATTTGTACCATCGAATCATTGCTGTATTAAATATTTATACCCGAAATTTGAAGTTGATTGTCTGTCCCATTAGCGAGAAATAAATTATTGAAAATTCTCCTTTTAACATGGAGTAAATGGACCGAGCTTTTAAAAGTGCTACAACTTCTTTTTTTTCTATTTTCAACAAATTTACAGATCAAAATTAAACTTTTATGAATCGAATGTAACATTTTTCAATAGATTTGACAGACTAGTTAATTAGTTATTCATAAATGTAAAAATCAAAAGTTATTTGCAGCTAACAGAATATAACAAAAGCACTAGTGTAGAATTCCAACTCTATTTCTTGAAATCGTTTTTTTGTTAAATAAATGTTTTTATAATGAGAAAACAGGAAGTTGCTATTGAAGACATATGTATGGAGCATAGCCATGTACGGGTGTGAAACCTGGACAATTGGAAAAGCGGAGAGAAAGAGATTGGAGGCTTTCGAAATGTGGTGCTACAGAAGAATGATGAATATCAAATGGATGGATAAAATTACAAATGAAGAAGTTCTTGGAAGAATCGGAGAAAGAAGAACCTTGTGGAAGAGTCTGAAGAAGAGAAGAGGTCAGATGATGGGGCACACACTGAGACATGGGGGACTGCTTAGGGATATCTTGGAGGGGGAGGTGGGAAAGAAAAGGGGAAGGGGAAGAACCAGATTAGAATATTTCAACCAAATAATTGGGGATATGGGATGCCAGACATTTAGAGAGGTTAAACAGCTGGCGGGGGACAGAGTCGAGTGGAGACGGATTGTTGCATCAAACCAGTCTTAGGACTGTATACTCAATGATGATGATGAATGAGAAAAAATTTATCTCAATATTCTTTTTATCAATACTATCAAAACAAAGATTTTTATTTGAAATTAACCTCATTATTAACAATTTTTTTCATTAAAAAATTTAGTAGGTAGACGTTGTCACTCTGCAGAAATACAAAAGATTTTTTCAAAGATCAACCAGATAGATAAGCTGTCCCGAACTCCCTTAAGGCCATCGGATATTGTGTTTTTGATAATGACAAAAACAAATTATATTCGATTTTCAGGATATCTGTCTGTTATTAAAAAGTTAAAAAAATCAACTTTAACCTTCCCCCCCCCCAAAACCAACTATTTATTTAGTTATAACTTCTTAAATGGTATAGTATTAATTGATAATTAAATAAAGAAATTATCATGTTATTTAAAAGTTCAAAAACTTATTTCTTACACTAGATTAAATTTAAATTAAATATAAATCCATTTAATTTAAGATATTTGATCAAAGAGTTTTTAAAGTAAGAGATTATTAATAAGAAAATTTCTAAAACTAAAATTAATAATAATTACCCATGAAGAGAAATAAATTAAGTTGCCTTCTGATTAATGCAAATAAATAAATATACCATATATATATGTTTGTGTAAATATAATATAGGGAGAGAAAATCATTTTCAATCTTGAATCATTTGCTTGTGTCTGTCTGGATTATGATAACCAGGATAACTTAAGAACCCAAACTCATAGAAAGATGTTTTCATTCAGGGAGAGTTTCGATTTTTCGACATTTCCCTTTAATTGCACCTCAAACTCTACAACAATGCCAAATTTCAGGATTCTAGGATCAGCGGAAGTACCCTAAAATTTTGATGAGTCAGTCAGTCAGTAAGTTTTTATTTACTTTATCCATAAAGTAAAAAAAAATAAAGAGAAGCAGACACCCGCAATTAGAGGGTTTTTACAGGTTATAAAAATAATTAGGACTTATAGCCAGGATATTTTTCTTACCATTTAATGAATAGATTTAACAAAATGCTCATAAAGTGTTTCTTTTGTAACGTTTCATTTCACTTTAAGGTTTATCCAAGGTCTCAAAACTATAACTTAAGCACAAGTGCCATGGAACAATTTTTTGTATAATTGGTGCTCAAAATAATCTGAAATTTTTATTTATTTTATTTAAATCATGCTTCATTTTTCTATCTTATATAAAATATTAGTACCTGGAGCCACCGAGCTTCGCTCGGGTTTAATAATTGCTTATTTGAACAGCCAGTTATTTTGTTTTGATTCAACCACATGATTCATTTTTATTCATCCAATTGTTAATAAATAAAACCTATCAAAATGTGTTATTGTTTCAGAAAATTGAGACCTGCTTTGCAAAAAATATTTTTAAATAAATTCTTGATTATTTTTTATTCTATTAAATAAATAAGGTTCTTTATAAAAACAATTATAAAACGTTTATTAATAATTCTAACGTTTAGGTAGAACAAAATATGTTAAAAACCACAATCACAATACTTCTTCAAGGCCTTTGAGAACAATGAATTAATCCCAACCCATTGTCTGTCTGGGTACAAAAGTAAAAGAGAAACCTTTTTTAAAGCCCTAAGATTGGCATTTTTCTACCTGAGAATAATTAATTTGATTACGAAAATACCCATCAAAAACAATTTAGCCGAAGATTCGACCGTGCCAGATCGAATTGTCAACCCAAAAAACCCCTAACCCGTGAATTTCATCCAAATCGGTAGAGCCGTTTTCAAAATAGAGCTAAGATACAAATATATAAATATAAAATTTTTGCTCGTTTAATAAGAATAGATTTATATATATATAAAAAAAACACATTAATAATTTTTTAAACTAAATTTTACAAATTTTACAACACAGAATATGCATAGACGATTTTTAAATTTTTAGTATTCTCTGGTTGACAGATAATATTATTATCTCGTTATATCCATGCATACGCCTGTCACAACCTGGTAGGTCTATTATTTACCAATAAGGCTCTCAAAATTTGGTTCATTAAAATTTAGGAGGATTAAGATTTAAAGAATAGCTCAATAACAACAAACCACTTAACTTCAATCGAATTAGAATCAAATCGATTCGTTGTTAAACGATTCTATCACGCTAACTTGTTGATTATTTGCCTTTTGCTCAATTGAAGGGATGGTTATTACATAACTTATATGCATATTAATCAAAAACAGGGGTTGGGTGAGGGTTCAAAGCGCATACTCTTCTTTAATTTTGTCTCGCTCGGTATATAATTAGGTTTTCTAACATATATACCGGGTGAGTTTTTTATCTTGAAACAGTCTTATAACTCAAAAACAGTGAATTATATATAAAAAAGTTTCATATAAAAGCTTATTTATATCGCTGGTGAAACTAAACTACGCTATTTTTTATCGACCTAGAACAAGCTTTCAAGGGTATTTCAAGGTCAAGTTCTGTTTTTTAAATAGAAACATATATATTTCTTTACAGATCCTTAATCTTCAAAAAAAAACTGAACAACTTTCATAGGAACTATTTTTTATCCGACATCAAATAAACAAAATTTTAAATCATTTAGATCTCATAAAAAACTTTCTGATAATTATTTTTAACAATTATTCAACTAATAATGATCAAATATTTAATTATCAAATAAATAATTATTAACTAGAAAAGTCACAACAATGAAAATAAGAGTTTATAATGATCTTAAAACTTCATTAAATACACAGATTTCAGAGATTATTTTCTACTTAATGGAACTAGGAATTACGTAAAATTCTTGAGTTTAAAAAAGTTTATTTCTCGTGTCAATCCAGTAGATAGTTATATTGTATTTTCATAATAAACATGGAGTATCTTTTGTAGAAGAAATAATTGAAATGGTCTTAATTTATGGTGAATGTGGAAGACGTGTTATGAAGCTGCCATTGAAATGGATGCCGAGCGTTTTCCTGATAGGAATACACCCTCGCAAGCTTCATTTTATCGTGTTAAAATAAACAGGAAGTGTAAAGGCTACGCAGAAACTACAAAAGGCCAAATAACGAATTCGGAACTGGAATTCATCTAGAAGACTTGCGATAACACTCTGGAATGTCACAGAACAGTGTCGAAAAATTATTAAATTATTAATTATTATTAAATTATTTATTTAATAATTAAATATTTTATCATTATTTTTTGATAATTAAGTTGAATAATTGTTAAAAATAATTATTAGAGATTTTTTTATGAGATCTAATTGACTTAATATTTTGTTTATTTGATGTCGGACAAAAAAATAGTTCCTATGAAAGTTGTTCAATTTTTTTTGAAGATTAAGGATCTGTAAAGAAATATATATGTTTCTATTTAAAAAACCGAAATTGACCTTGAAATACCCTTGAAAGCTTGTTCTAGGTCGATAAACAATAGTTTCCCCCTCGATATAAATAAACTTTTATATGAAACTTTTTTTATATAATTCACTGTTTTTGAGTTATAAGACTGTCTCAAGATAAAAAACTCACCCGGTATATATGTTAGAAAACCTAATTATATACCGAGCGAGACAAAATTAAAGAAGCGTACAACAATAGCGTAGTTTAGTTTCCCCTTCGATATACTATAAATAAACTTTTTTTCATATAATTCTCTGTTTTTGAATTATAAGACTGTCTCAAGATAAAAAAACTCCCCCGGTATATATATAAATACTAGCTGTGGAGCCCGTCTTTGGCGGACCTTTTGCTATCCAAAGTGCTCGCCCTCTGGACCCCCTCCTCTGCCCCCCGAACCTTCTCCCCCGCCTCTGATCAAAGTTTAATTTCAATCGATATTTGTGATAAATTATTAATATGATATTAATATTTAATAAATTAAATAATAAAGAAAAAACTGTATTACAGACCAAAGGAATTCCAACCAGAGCCCTTTGGGTGGCGAGCGAAATGTTTTCTAGGAAAAAGCCTTTTATCCACTTGAGTAATCGATCCCAGAATTTAAGCCAATGGCTAATAAATATAAAATGAAGAAGAAATTTCATATTTTTAGTTCTTTCTTTATTCATTTTGAGGCTTTGTAGTGCCCTGAGTATCATTTAAATATAGATTAGTATTTAAATACTATTGACAATTGATAATTTTAAGTAACCAATTCAACCATCAAAGTTATAACCAATTTATCTCAAAAAATTAAATTAAATGCTTTAATTCGCCTGCGGATGCAACCAGCAACTCAAATCGGCCGATTCGAATGCATACTCTAGCACTAACAGGCGGCGATTAATCTTTTTAATCATAGATTATTAGCATAAAAAGCCAGCCCGCATTCAACTTTTTTGAGTTCCGTCATCCACATTACATTATCATACACCTTGCCCCCTTATCTTGTATTTAATATTTTATAAAATAACTAGCTGCTACGTCCGCCTCCGGCGGGCCTTTTTTTGCCGTTTCCCCTCACTCCCGAAACTCTCTCATCTATATCCCTAGAATAAATTAAAACATTTTATATTATTAAATTTATTTATTAAAATTTTACACCCTTGTAAGGTAAATTACACAATGATAATGAAATTTAATAATTTCACTATACGCGAGCAAAAATAAAAAAAATTTCTCTGAAATCCAAAGCCTTTATAACATAATGATTTATTTCTAAATTTTTTTTCTAATACTAGCTCAAGTTTCAAATTTCATTTAAAGGAATTTACCATTTTTTATTATCAATGTTGAATACCAAATTCTGATTGAAATATCAAATTTATTTTTCAAGAATATAACCTACTTCTAGTTAACTTGAAAAATATAATTTCCTTTAAAATGATATAAATATTTTCCTAAGATACAAGATTTATATTATTTTATTTAGGAGAAATCAACCTAAATATCTATCTATATATGTAAAATGGAAAAGTATGTATATATGTTTGTATGATCCAAACGATCTGATTGGCCAGTGCATAGCCAATGGGAAAGCGTTAAATTATTAGAACGATTCTGATTGGTCAGATAGTAATCGTGCTTAGCCAATGCGTTAAATACATATTAAAAAAATAACTTTTATTTGTTCTCGAGACGCTGCCCGTCAGGGCAACCGGTCCGGAGGGCCTAGGTATAGAAGCCGTGCCGAACGCACGCCTGGAGAAGCTAGTTAGTTATAATTTCATATGATTCCTATTAAATATATATATGTAGAAAGTGGATTTTATACCCGAATAAATAAAAGGTATTTCTATATAAAATAGAAATTTCGCACATTTGTCTAGGGGTTAAATTCTTTAAAGTTTAATGAAAGCTTCAACATCGTAATTCATCGTAACATCATATAGGGAACTTCATCTACTCATCATAAAATAGTACTTCATCAATATCATAATAAGAAAAACTATCAGTAATTCATCTTAAGAACTAATTTCACAATTTAATATGCTCAACATTTATATTCAAATTATTTCTTCTTAAGGTAATTCTTTCACAAATGCAAAAGCTCAAGAATTCTTCGAAACTTGGAATATAAGTAATTAAAAGCATAATAACACTGTTACAATTTGAAGACGATTTACCACACCAAACATGAAATAATTGAAATTAAAAATGAAATTTTTTACATATGGTAGATTGGGAAAGGGTGGAAAAATGATAAATAATAAATTAAAATATTCTAAACAGCCTTTAAGAGAACTAATTACCACCCTGTATATAATATTATTCACGAAAAACCAAAAATACTTATATATTTTTTAAAATAAATTAAAATATTCTAAACAGCCTTTAAGAGAACTAATTACCACCCTGTATATAATATTATTCACGAAAAACCATAAATACTTATATATTTTTTAAAATAAATTAAAATATTCTAAACAGCCTTTAAGAGAACTAATTACCACCCTGTATATAATATTATTCACGAAAAACCAAAAATACTTATATATTTTTTAAAATAAATTAAAATATTCTAAACAGCCTTTATGAGAACTAATTACCACCCTGTATATAATATTATTCACGAAAAACCAAAAATACTTATATATTTTTTAAAATAAATTAAAATATTCTAAACAGCCTTTAAGAGAACTAATTACCACTCTGTTATAATATTATTCACGAAAAACCAAAATATATTTTTTAAAATAAATTAAAATATTCTAAACAGCCTTAAGAGAACTAATTACCACCCTGTATATGTAGGTATATTATTTAGGAAAAACCAAAAATACTTATATATTTTTAAAAATAAATTAAAATATTCTAAATAACCTTTAAGAGAACTAATTACCACCCTGAATATGTATTTTATTTAGGAAAAACAAAAAATGCATATATATTTTTAAAAATAAATTAACATATTCTAAACAGCCTTTAAGAGACCTAAATACCACCCTGAATATATTTTATTTTAGGAAAAACCAAAAATAATTATATATTTTTTAAAATAAATTAAAATATTCTAAACAGCCTTTAAGAGAACTAATTACCACCCTTTATATAATATCTATATTATTCACGAAAAACCCAAAAATACTTACATATTTTTTAAAAATAAATTAAAATATTCTAAACAGGATTTAAGAGAACTAATTACCACCCTGTATATAATAGCTATATTATTTACGAAAAACCCAAAAATACTTACATATTTTTTAAAATAAATTAAAATATTCTAAACAGGATTTAAGAGAACTAATTACCACCCTGTATATAATATCTATATTATTCATGAAAACCCCAAAAATACTTGTATATTTTTTAAAACAAGTTCAAATATTCTAAACAGCCTTTAAGACACTTTTTAGTCACCCTGTAGTGTTATCTGGAAAATTAGGGATGATCTGGTACGCGTCTTACCCTCCCCTGATTTCTATTTTCACTTTATTTATAATATTTCTCTGCAAAAATCAAATATTGGAATTATCATTTTCCTGGAATTCGATAAAGGCAAAAAGTCGACCAATTTATCAAAAAATATTTTAGTATAAACGAGCCTTTCTCGTGGCAAGTTGAATTCTTTCATGTGCATTATAGAAGAATATTCGATGTTTTCCACTATATCTAGCCTGAAATAGAGTAAGTAAATGCTTTTAACCTTCTATTAAAAATTGTTGACTCTATGTTAAGTCATAATATTCCAATCATTTTACAAATTAACTAAAAAATTGAATAAAAAAGTGAAAATATTTTCAAAACTAGGTAGATTTTTCTGTTATTGCTCTGTTATTAATAAATTAAACTATAATAATAATATTAAAATTTTACTTTTTAATTTAATCAACTTGAAATACATTTAATTTATTCACTAATATCAAAAATTAGTGGGAGGGTTTCAGTGACTTAGATGAAGGGGGGGGGGGGTGACTGGACATCTGATTTGTTCAGGTATATTATTCCCTCTCACCCCGGCATTGGTAAAAAAAATTGAAATGCTTTTATAATATACATAATTCAAACACAGCTATGGCCTCTTTCACAAATGCAAAAATTCAAGATGTCTTCGAAACTTGCAATACAAGTCATAAAAAGTATAATACACATACTGTTAAAATTTGAAGACGGTTTACCACACCAAACATGAAATAATTGCATATAAAAATGGAATTTTATACATATGGCAGATTGGGAAATGGTGGGGAAATGATCATTATTTTATTTTTTTCCATTGAAAAACTTTCACCATCTTGATGAAAAACTAATATTTTTTAGAATAATATATTGGGAGTAACTTAAAAAAAAATTGAAATTATTTACCTCTTAGTTTTGATAAAAAAAAAACATACTTGGGCGATTATTTTTAGTGGAGGGATTATATGGTAAGAACAGTCGCTTGGAAACGATCCATTCATATAGAGGATATAGTAGTGTGAGTACAGTCACATTAAAAAAACATAACCTAAAATTTTAGTACCGTTCATATGTATAGAGTGGTTACGAAGCTAAAACTTTTTGCGTGGATTGTCGCGAAAGAACTACTTTAAGCTAAGTAATTTAAATTCAAATAACATTAGTTAACTTATCTTTAAGGATCTTACTGAAATAAAAGTTAGAATTGTCACTTTAAAATCATACTATATACTACAAATTTTCAGGAGTGTCTAAATATTTATGAATTTATTTATTAATGATGTTATGTACATAGGTCAATGTAGACCCTTATAGTGTACAAGTACATTCAAAAGAAGAGAAAAAAAACTGACAAAGATAGAGATTAACAATATAAAGAAAAATAAAATACAAATTAGATATAAAAATACAAAAAACAAAACAAAATATAAAATATAAAAGAAAAAATATAAAATACACAATATAAAATATAAATTAGAGGCTATAGTATTAGCATGATAAAGCTTCAGTGAGTCCACGCAAAAAAATTTTATGCCTACCTAAATTTTATATCTCTATTTACTACCGCGAATTTGTCAAAAAATTATTAATTAATATTATCTAGAAAATTTGGGAGTTCCCCTCCCTTCTCAAAAAGTCCTGGTAAATTTATTTGCACCAAGCTGAAGACATATTCTGTGATTTACTATTATAAAATCAAATTGAAAGTTTCTTTTTGCCGAGAGTAGCAGAATTTTTATAAATTAAAGGAGACAATAAAAAAGTGTGACTTCTGCTAAAAAATAATTTTATTATTATTATTATTATTATTTATTATTAAATTTTCCAGCAGAAGGTACACTCTGTTATTGTCTCCTTTAATATTAAAAAATCAATAAAAAAGAAAAACCTTTCATTCTTTGAAAAGATAGGGACCTTAGGATGTTTGTGATCAATTAATTCAATCTCTAATGTTTTATCCAATCTTACAGCACATTCCAACTTATTGGAGTTAATAAATAACTTACGAAATCAATTTAACATTATTTATTTACCAAAAACTTATATAAAAAATCACCGAAAATAAATTTGCATCTGACTTTTATGAATGAAACTTCTCAAATAATCATTCATCTAAAATATAAATTTGGAAAAATTGCATAACATCGAAAAACAAATAAGAAATAAATATAAATATATCTATATATATATTTCCATATATTTATTTCTTATTTATTTTCCTAGGTTATGCAAGGGATTTAAATTCGTTTTTTGTAGATGAATGAATATTTGAAAGGTTTTTTTTCGTAAAAGTCAGATGCAGGTTAGTTATGTTGTTTTATTTATATATTTTTGTGAATAAATGTCAAATGGATTTTAACTTATTATATTAAACGAGCAATTCTTGTATATTTATAGAATATAGAATCGAGTTCTCAAAAACGGCTCTAATGATTTCGATGAAACTCACGAGTTAGGGAGTTTGTGGGCTGACAATTCGAATAGATCATTAGAAATATTATTATATATATTAAAATTAGACAATTTAATTATAAAGGTGTTTTTTTTATTTTCTATAAAATAATTTAATAGAATATCGATTTCATTCTCTTAAAAAATCCGACAATTCGAAGGATCCTTCTTCAGGATTTACCATAAAATGGTCAACGAAAGAACCTTGTTGTATATTAATATTAAATAAAATTTATAATTTTTCTCATTAATATATCAAAGAATAATTGATACGTCAACGAGAATTATTTTGACCGCGCTTATTTGAAAAAGATATTTATCGCGAGACCACTGCGGATTACGCTATTGGAGTCTGCGGTCTGCGGAGTCTTAAGTCTGGATCAAGAGAGAACAAGATGTGATGCACTTAGCTACAATCCAACGTCATTTCGCGTATGGCCCGCTAGACATTCGGATGGATCACCAAGTGAATTTGAAATCTCAGATGTTATATATTTAATCTCCCAGTCCAGAGTGCCCTATCGATTAGCATGTATGTTAGATGCTTGCCATTAATTAATCGAATGTTTTCTACATTTGATTCAATCGCGAATCTAATGTAGGGAATTTTTGTCAAATATTGAGTGAAAATAAAATTTGAACTTATATATTTCTAACTTGAAATAATGATATTAAATAAATTTTATAATTTTTCTCATTAATATATCAAAGAATAATTGATACGTCAACGAGAATTATTTTGACCGCGCTTATTTGAAAAAATATATTTATCGCCAGACTAACTTCAAATAAGTGCGGTCAAAATAATTCTCGTTGACGTATCAATTATTCTTTGATATATTAATGAGAAAAATTATAAAATTTATTTAATATCATTATTTCAAGTTAAAAATATATAAGTTCAGATATTATTTTCACTCAATATTTGACAAAAATTCCCTACATTAGTTTCGCTATTAAATCAAATGTAGAAAACATTCGATTAATTATTGGCAAGCATCTAACATACATGCTAATAGATCGGGCGCTCTGGACTTGGAGATTAAATATATAACATCTGAGATTTCAAATTCACTTGGTGATCCATCCGAATGTCAAGCGGGCTATACGCGAAATGACGTTGGATTGTAGCTAAATGGATCACATCTTTTCTCTCTTGGTCCAGACTTAAGACTCCGCAGACTCCAATAGCGTAATCCGCAGTAGTCTCGCGATAAATATATTTTTCAAATAAGCGCGGTCAAAATAATTCTCTTTGACGTATCAATTATTCTTTGGTATATTAATGAGAAAAATTATAAAATTTATTTAATATCAATATTTCAAGTTAGAAATATATAAGTTCAAATTTTATTTTCACCCAATATTTGACAAAAATTCCCTACGCGATTGAATCAAATGTAGAAAACATTTGATTATATTAGTATTATTTTTAATTGCAATTAAATTCAAAACTTTGTGCCAAGTGATATGTCTTGATGATGGCCATAGCGGGAGTAAACGTTGGCAAAAAAATAAATTAAATTTTATTTTATTTTGGCTGCGAATAAAAATCGACCTTTATACTTGAATTTAAAATTAAAAATAATATTAATATATGGCTTTTAACTTATGAAAAAAATTAACGAGCAACGCTCGGTGTTCCAGGTACTAATTTATTTAATCCTGATGAAAGTTGATTCAAGTGTAGAAAGCTTGGATTAATGAAAATTTAACTAATAAATGATAAACCCTATTTATCATTAAGTCTAAAAAATATAAAAATTTTACTGGCGACTTATGGTATGCACGATAAAGTATAAAATATAAAGTATTGAGTTTAATGTCATTGCCGAGGCAGAGAGAAGGAGAATGGAAGCTTTTAAAATGTCTTGTTATAGAAAAAGGTTGAAATTTGAATGAGTAAATAGAATTACCAATGAGGAAGTTTCTAATAGAATTATTTATAAAAGGATTTTTGGAGTGTAAGGTAAGACATCGTTTAATTACATAATAATTAATAAATTAACCTATTGGGCTCGTAAGACTTTATAACATTGTCACAGAATGGTTAAGAAAATAATATAAGTCGACTAAGGGCCGATTGTATGTCGCAAAGTAAATGCTTTTTACCACTAACCCAGGGTAGATGGTAAATGGAGGGACTGGGATGGCCAATCAGATGCCAGGCACTGTCAGTCGCTGGCATCTGATTGGCCATCCCAATCCCTCCATTTACCATCTACCCTGGGTTAGTGGTAAAAAGCATTTACTTTGCGACATACAACCGGCCCTAAGTGCGAGTTGGACTCGCATAGCGAGTATCCGTATCTAAAGGCTGCTGCACACGGGGTTTGTTTTAATAATTGTTTGTCTGCTTGCTCCCACTTAAAAGCATCCCAGGACCAAGCCAAAAATACCTTAGAACATGTCCTATCTTTTAAATCAAACAAGCTAGCCAAAAAGACAGCCAGCAGTGACGACATTTCGATCCCACAGGCCTCCAAATTGTAAAACAGAATGCTCCCATCCCAAAAACAGGTAGAGGAAAAAGCCTATTGTGCAGCGGGTTTAATATATTAATTTATATTTCTAGCTTAATGGCCTTTTTAACCGACTTCAAAAAAAGAGGAGGTTCTCTATTCGACTGATTTTTTTTTGTGTCTATGTTACTTCATATCTCCGCCAATTGTGAACAGAATTTGATGTTTGTTTTTTGCATTGGGTTCAGTCTAGCTTCCGATTGGTCCCGTTTTTTTCATTGGTATTGGTCCTTTTTTGATTTGTTTGTTCAGGCATAACTTCTTTGTTTATAAACCGATTTTAATGATTCTTTTTTTATTGGAAAGAAGGTACCTTAGGGTTTGTACCATATTAATTTGGTCAAGTTCTGACGATATGATCAATGAAGAAATAACGTAAATCTCCAATTCTTATGAGCAAATAATCGAAATTATAATAAATAAAATCTTTTATAAAAAAATCAATCTGAAAACATTCATTTAAAACCCGCAAACGTTTCTAGAGAATTTCTATATTTATGAATTGAATTTTATTATCATTTTCTGATTCATTCGCCCGACGCTTTCTCTTACGAGATGCATGCAAGGTATTATATTAAGTCACTATTAATAACATCACTAAAAAGAGAAAAATAAAAATACTTTTTATAAAAAAATAAAACCGACTTAAAAAAACTTAAATGCAACAAATAAAATAATGAATTGAAAATCAAATAAAATACACTAAAATGTATAAAATAATTATCTTATTTACAACTAAACGACGAAATTTTTACATGAAATCACTTTTTGAAGTAGGTGCCAAACATATACATTTTATGAATCGCACTTGACGGATCTTACTTAGTACGTTTGGCGGGTACGCTCGCTTATAAGTATAGTTTGTTTGGCACCGACTTCAAAAAGTAATTTCATGTTAATATTTCGTCGTTTAGTTGTAACTAAATAAGATAATTATTTTATACCTTTTAGTGGATTTTATTTTATTTTTTAAGTTATTAATATTTTATTTGTTGCATTTAAGTTTTTTGAAGTCGGTTTTATTTATTTTTTTTATAAAAATTATACTCCATAAGTTCAGTAGTTCGGCAGACTGCAGAATAATAAAAGCATGAACTAATTTTGATTTAGTTATTTGATTGAAATTGGGTTTGTACAAAAATCATTTAAAAATGACCAAATTAGGGCTCTCTCACTTCGTCATTTTAAAGTGAAATAAATTGGTAAAAAAATAAGAATAATTCTGCCTATAAAGATTTTTACAGTGATACCTTACACCCCATGATAAAAAATATTTCTTATTTTGGAACTACAAAAAATTCAGCCTTTTTCAAAATAATTATTCGATTAAAATTTGAATATAATAATAATAATAATTATACCTCTTTGTTTCTCTTTGTTTTTAATATAACTGTTAATTTTGAGAAAAATGAATACATATGTATAACTTGTAAATTTCTAGTTGGTATCTTATTTTAAAATTTAAATTTTTAGTCAAATCACACATAATTAATTATAATTATTTATTAAACAAGAACAAATAATTATAATTAATTATGTGTGATTTCACTAAAAATTTAAATTTTATTATAGTTTATGAGCTACAATTTTCTAACAGGCGGGCAGACATTATAGTGACACTAATAGGGTTCTGTTTTACATTTTAAACGGAACCCTAAAAAGATTACACTCATGATAAAGATATAAAATAGATTGGGCACGATAGTAAAGAAAAAAAGGAAAAGTAAGATCTAGATTAGATATTTACTCCAGATAACGAAGGACATAGAATGTGGGAATTTTTGAGAGGTTAAAGACTTGTCACATAGGTTTCGTCAAACCAGTCTTCAGACTGATTACTCTACTATAATGATATTTTTTAATCCTAAGCCCTTCGGCTTGTTAATGTTTACGTATAAAGGAAAAGTAAAGATCTAGATTAGATATTTACTCCAGATAACGAAGGACATAGAATGTGGGAATTTTGAGAGGTTAAAGACTTGTCACATAGGTTTCGTCAAACCAGTCTTCAGACTGATTACTTCTACTATAATGATATTTTTTAATCCTAAGCCCTTCGGCTTGTTAATGTTTACGTATACTGGTTAAATATAAGTAATCTTATAGAAAACTCAAAATCCACGCCAATTCAGTTTCTCGGCGCTAGATTTTTGTGCCCTAGAAACACCCTAAGATGCATCCTTTTCGAACTCAACTTCCTTTTGATATCGTAATTTTGACAGCCTCTATTTCAAACTTCTTCTGATTCAACATTCGAATAAATATCGCACCACATTTTTACGCTGGTATACTCATTCGACTATATTTTTCGTCATAGTCAATAAATATTTAGTTTAATAACTAAATAAAAGTTAGTTTGTTGAAATAAGCAAGCATATCGTTAAAGGTGGCCTGAAAGTACAATCAATTCTTTGAAAGGTTCCTTAAAATAAAACACTGCAGGTTTATACACTGCTGCAATTTAGGCACACCTATGGTACATCAAAAAGCATTCATCATTGGTTCTGAGACAAAAGAACACTTATTCATCTCCAAGATAATTCAGAGGCTGCCCTTTACCACCACTGAAACCATTCATTTTGTAATTAGACATATAATAAAATATATTATATGTCTAAAAGTTTAAGTATTTAGTTATAAAGTGTATATATGATTCATGTATATATACAATCTAAGTTAATTTTCTTTGTTTTCATTTTATCTTTTGGTTTTATCAACACATTCATTATTTTACATTAAAAAAATATAGTTTTTGTTAAAGAGAAATTTATCTTTCATTTCTTCCTATAGACATCCATCCTTAAAGATACTAATTTAGGATTTCGAACAGTTATATATATAGTAAGAACTAGCGTCCTATCGAAGATATATTTGATATCGATTGTTTAGTGGAATAGACTTTTACAATTTTGTCTGCGGCGAGATTTACAACCTCGTTGGTAAGCTAAACAATAGATATAAACCCGGTCCTGTTTTTTCTCTATATCTTTCTCAAATTTGGAGAAAGCATATAAAAAATTAAAGTAAATTTAAAACCCCGCATTTAACCATTAAATGGTCCTCCAAGAGCCAGATTGATTAGATTATCGATCATAGATATATAGCTGATTGAACTTCTCCTAGTTTTGTTCTTTGTATCTTTAGATGTCTAAGGAAATGAATAGAATAAAAAAAGCCTTCGACTTCATTCAGAAGGAAGTAGAAGAGATAAGTTTAGAAATAAACAGTAATTCTAATAAAAATAATCTTAACTTTCTTATTCTGAATTAAAGGAAAAGAAAGCAGAAATCCAGAAACTAAAACTCCGCATTGAAGACCTTTCAGAGTCGGAATCCGAAATAATGTACAGTGCAAGGAGAAAACGTCGAAACGCCTCAGGTCACTTTTAATGGCATCGCGGAATGATAAATAATATGATTATCAATACAGGTAACCCTCTTGCCTATCTCCTAACCTATCTACTACGCCTTCAACCTTTACAAAATCCGCCAACCCTCAAACTTCCAATGTCCAAGTCACTGCTTTAGTTAGTGAAATTGATGATGCCGGGAGCGAATTTCCCGCTAAAATACACAGTGGTAGTCAATACCAACGAGTTAGCGAGGTTTGCGCGAAAATTCTTAATGGTCAAATAAAAAATAATTTAATTGACAATATAGGTGTTTCGCGCACAAATGGCTTCCAAAGCGAAGCAATCCATTTCACATATTCAAGATCTTCATTTAGCTGATCCCACCCATAAAGTAAGCAGTCAAATAGAAATCATCCTTGGGGGAGCATTAGCATTTGATAGTCTTTTTAGGCATAATAAGATTGATTTCCTTACGGGTACTCATATCCCCATAGCCACAACTCTAGATCACATCTTATTAAGCAATTACAATCAGTTAGCTCCTGTAATACATTCAGGAGTAACAGGGAAAAATTCACCTCAAGTTTTAATTTCCAAACAATGGGAATTAGGAAAATATATCTCTCAGCAGAAAAATACTCCCAAAAAATGATAGCATTATAAGGATCTATTTGCAAAATCTAAAACTTTTGAAGCACGCGGTTATTCACCAACATTCTCAATTAAATTTTATAGTCAAATTAATCCAGTTAATTTAAAAATAGTTTATTTAATTCGGATTAAAGATTCTAATGACTAAAATATAGGTACAAACACTCAATTAAATGGTCTTATTCAAAGACAAAATGTACAAAAATAAAACTCAATTTAAAAATATTATAAAAACTAAAATGCTTTTTCTGATCAATTTGAATCTTGCAAATTGAATAGTGTTCAATTTATAAATATTGTAATCTTCGAAATGTTTATATTTTTCTATACAATTATAATCTTGCAAATTGAATAGTTTTCAATTCATGAATATTATAAATTCTAAATAGTTACATCTCTAAACAAGTAAAACTTGCGAAATTAAATAACATTTAATTCATAATATAAATTTTAAATCTTTTATATCAATTAAACTCATTTACAGTTTTGCAATTAAAGTAAATGTTCTTGTTCAAAAGGAATTATAAGGCATTTAATATTCAATTTATAAATAACATATAAAATTTTAAATCTTTTATCACTTAAACTAATATAAATTTCGCAATTTAAATTGAATGCTCTTATTCAAAAGCAATTATAAAGCATTTAATATTCAATATATAAATAATTTAAAATTTTTAAATCTTTTATAACACTTAAACTCATTTTTAATTTTTGCAATTAACGTAAATGCTCTTATTCAAAGGGAATAATTATAAAGCATTTAACACTCAATTTATAAATAATATAAATTTGAAAACTTTTATATCTTTCTAAACGATTTAATAGTGCAGGATTAAATATCATACAATTTATAAACAATACAATTTTAAAATCTTTGACATCATTAAAACTAATATAACATTTTTTTGCAATTTCACTTAAATACTCTTATTCAAAAGGAATTATAAAGTATTTAACATTTAACAATTTATAAACAATATAAATTTTGATTACTTGAACTTTTATACACATTTTTGCAATTTCACTTAAATCCTCTTATTCAAAGGGAACTATAAAGAGCTTTAACACTCAATTTATAAATAATATAAATTTTAAAGCTTCAATAACACTAAGGATTTTGCAAAATTAAATCAAATCTCTCAATTTCATGTTCTTCAGCAGGTAACAGAAAATTAATTTAAAGAAATCACTTTTTCAAATATAGTATATCTTCTCGATAATCTTATTGTTTTATTGTATAAAATCTTTGGACAAATCGTTAATTAAAATTTAAGAAACGGTCTAAATACTTTTTATCAACGGATCAAACTAATCAAATTAAAGTCATATATAGCTTAATACAGTTTTCTATAAAACTTGTATTTTTTAAACAGTCTGAATACTCTTTTATAAATGGAACAATCTAAACAATTTTAAGTCTTATAGGTATATATCTTATTACAGTTTTTTTGAAAAACCTTGAATTTTAAACGCTCTAACTACTTTTTTATAAATAGATCAACGTACCTAAACAATTTAAAATCACACACTTTAAATATATAATAAAATTTTGATGAAAAACTTATAATCAATTGAAAATCTTTGTTTATTTATTTTTTAAGTTAATATAGTTTAAAATTTTGTTTAAACTACAGTTTCAAAATTGTTCATTGAGAAAAAGATTCAATTAAGTAATAAATGTTTGATCCATTAATAAAATTTCTATGATTTTCATTATAAATCACTATTCATATAAATACAATAAACAATAATCAATAATTTAATTTGAAATCTCCAAACTTAATGGGTATAGCATATTGGAAAGTATGATAGTTATTTCAGACAAATATCTACTAATATTTTCACAATCGTTCTTTTAAAAATCTTCGTTATTAACTCTCTTTATATTCATCCACCACCTTAAGTATAAATTGGAGCATTGATTCACCATAGATTTATCGTTTAAATTCGAACCACCATCATCTGTTAGCACTAACTAAAAGCATACTTTTAAGTATACGCATTCGCCGTATTTTCCATCATTTGATATTCCATATATCTAATATTTGCAAAGTCAAAGCTATCGCCTTTATATTTCATTACAATTGCACATCTTGAGCATCTAAGTTTTCATCTAATAATGACATCGTATCAATTTTAAAACCCAATTATTCCAATTAAATAATGTCTAATTTTTATTCGGACTCGCAAATAGCTTGTCATAGATCAAATCGAAAAATCTTCAATTCAAAACATTTGTCGCGAACAGATTCATGATATAAATTCACTTATTCCAGAAGTTATTTGGAAATATGTTTATACTTCAATTAATCCAGTTGAGATAGTATCTAGAGAAATTTCAATTACGAAACTTCCTAATACTAAATTATGGTTACAAGGACCTTTCCATGAACCATCATTTAAAGAAAATTTGAAAAATTCCAGTCCCTTAGAAACTTTTGCAATCTTCCTAAGACAAAAAGAACATTTCTCTTTATAATACAAATTATTAAAAATTCGAAAGCAATATCAAACAATTCTAATTTAAAATCATTGAATTCATTCTTCGACAAAAATCTAAATTAAAAGATTGACACATTGTCGCTGTCATACAACACTAATATAAATACCGTATTAGGATTGCTTATCAATGTAATTTGTCTACATTCATTGTGCGGCAAGCACATTATCAATTTAAATACGCAGATTTTTCTAACTCTAGCAGTATATATTCGAAATCATTATTGGATTCCGAGATTAAGGAATATTATTCGTCGCATCACTCATGAATGCACGATATATCAATGATTTAAGGTATTGCGCTTTTCAACTCAAGCCATACACTTAGAATATCTTTCATTATCAACCGAATGTTTTTTTGTTAACTTGATCGATTCATTTCTCCACGTGGTTGTCCACAACAAGCTTCTCCGATTGTGGAACAAATTTCGTTGCGTCACAAAGAGCTAAAAGAAATTTACGACTTCTTTTTTTGAAGCTTACTGATGATCCTCAAGCAGTTCAATATGCCTTTTACTTACACATACCCGCTGGACACTCGAAAAAATAAATAATCGTTAGTTATTTATTTCGAAGAGGTGGCAGTATGGTTAAATATAAGGCGAGAAAACTCAAAATCCACGCCAATTCAGTTTCTCGGCGCTAGGGATTTTTGTGCCCTAGAAACACCCTAAGATGCATCCGAACTCAACTTCCTTTTGATATCGTAATTTTGACAGCCTTCTTATTTCAAACTTCTTCGATTCAACATCTGAATAAATATCGCACCACATTTTTAATACATACTCATTCGACTATATTTTTCGTCATAGTCAATAAATATTTAGTTTAATAACTAAATAAAAGTTAGTTTGTTGAAATAAGCAAGCATATCGTTAAAGGTGGCCTGAAGGTACAATCAATTCTTTGAAAGGTTCCTTAAAATAAAACACTGCAGGTTTATACACTGCTGCAATTTAGGCACACCTATGGTACATCAAAAAGCATTCATCATTGGTTCTGAGACAAAAGAACACTTATTCATCTCCAAGATAATTCAGAGGCTGCCCTTTTACCACCACTGAAACCATATTCATTTTGTAATTAGACATATAATAAAATATATTATATGTCTAAAAGTTTAAGTATTTAGTTATAAAGTGTATATACCTACGTATATATACAATCTAAGTTAATTTTCTTTGTTTTCATTTTATCTTTTGGTTTTATCAACACATTTATTATTTTACATTAAAAAAATATAGTTTTTGTTAAAGAGAAATTTATCTTTCATTTCTTTCCTATAGACATCCATCCTTAAAGATACTAATTTAGGATTTCGAACAGTTATATATATAGTAAGAACTAGCGTCCTATCGAAGATATATTTGATATCGATTGTTTAGTGGAATAGACTTACAATTTATTCGCGGCGAGATTTACAACCTCGTTGGTAAGCTAAACAATAGATATAAACCCGGTCCTTCGTTTTTCTATATCTTTCTCAAATTTGGAGAAAGCATATAAAAAATTAAAGTAAATTTAAACCCCGCATTTATCCATATACATATAGGAAATTGTTTCTGAGAAATATATTCACATCTTCCATTTTTTCAAATTGATTTTATCAATTTTGAATTTACATATCAGTTCATTCTCCCAGGCTGTTTATCGGCAACCTGTAGCATGGGATTTATTTTACTTCGCTTCAGGAACACTGCTTTAAAGTAAGTCTGGTGTTTGTTTAATAGTAATTTATATCTCAATATACCAGGTCTATCACAAGAATTTTACTTGAGAAAGAAAAATATATTTAAGGTAGATGTATCATCAAATGTATTTTGTTAGGATTTTTTTGAAATTTAGACAGATTATTATTTAAATACTTATGCATCGATTGGTGGCAAAACGAAATTTATGAACAATATAGTTCCGGAGATATTAAATTCCAAAGATAGAGTTTTTCAGACTCTATTACATTGCACTATACGGGATACCGGAAAGTTTACATATTTATATAATTATAATTAATAAACTCTACTTACGATTGTTATAAATAGCTAAACCAACATTAAACAATAACTAATAAATTTTTTAAGAAAATTTTAATTTATAGTTGAAACACAGTTTCTGAGATAATAATTAATAAATAATGAAAAATTTATCTCATCCAAGTAGGAAGGGATTACATTAAAATCAAGCTGGCAACAATGCATTTATTTAACCCACTTTAGTACACTTTTTTGACGTTTTTTCGCTTCAGCCATTACCGCAACAGCTTTCAATCGCTTATTAAGAACTTTTTGTTTTATAAATCTCCTTTATAATGAACTTTATCTGATATTTCTATTATAAACTCGGACATTGTTGCCAGATTTTTCAAACTAGCAGCTAGTTGTACGGGATTAGCTAGTAGTGGTACATAAACAGCAAGAAGTTTTGGGCTTATGAATTATGAATCCTAACTTTCTGTATTATTTAGTACTCTAATATTAAGTTTTTGCTACTACTGCCCCGATACAACTACCTTAAGCTAGAAGGTTCACTAGAAAGTTCGTCATAAATATTTTAATTTTTTCAAACATCATTAACAATTTACAATTTGTTCATTTTCATGAAGTTGTTGAGCGATGTCACATAAGAACATTAAATCATTTAACTAATCTATATTTGAAAATTTGTCATAAGTATTATAAGTTTATTTAAAATCAACGAGTGGGTCATTTAAACAGCCTTCGTGGGTTAGTGTCTGACCCGCGGGTCATAACTTCGCCCTCACTGCGGCCTATCAGGTTCGGCGATGTTTCCATGTGACGTCATTGCGGCTATCTTCCCTGTTTACCAAATTAAATTTTCTTTACAAAATTAGGAAGGGGTCTTCTAATCAAACCGAGTTATTATACATAATTAAGGGTTGTATTCACCCGTTTGGCAATTGAACCTAAGTGCCAAAGAGCAATTCAGGACAATGACTGAATATCCTTCGAGATAGAACCAATCAGACATATACTACACGTATAAATTTTCCTTCAAAGATTTTTAATTCTTATCATAAAAAACTTCAGGGTCAAGTGATCTAAACCAGTGGCTCTTAACCTATCGGCCGCGACCCAAAATTGGGTCGTGGAGCATATTCTTTGGGTCGCACAAAGTCCAAATATTTTAGCTATTTTCAATAAGTTTAAAAATATATTATGATTTATTCAATACTATTAAAAGTGAAAATATGAAAAGCACGTGCTTTTTCATTAAATTTTCCTTGGATCGACAAAAAGTACCTTTGGTTATCTTAATTGTTAAAAAAAAATTATTTGGGTGTTAAAAAAATATCATAATTGTAAAATTTAAGAAAATTGCTTAAGTATGGTCTAAATAAAGGTAATTAAAAATGTATCTTTTTTAGGGGGTTGCAACATAAATATATTTCTCGAATGTGGGTCGCGGCTTAAAAGGGTTAAGAACCACTGATCTAAACACACAGTCAAACGGGACGAGGTTCTCAATTCGACTGATTTTTTTTTGTGTCTATGTTACGTCATATCTACCAAATAATTGGGGATATGGGACGGGAGACATTTAGAGAGGTCAAACAGCTGGCGGGGTACAGAGCCGAGTGGAGACGGGTGGTTGCGTCAAACCAGTCTTAGGATTGTATACTCAATGATAGTGATTGAACATGAACAACTAATAGCTAGATATATTGTATTAATTGTCCGTGTCCAATAAAAAAATTCAAATTTTAATATTATATATAAAGATATTTGAAATGAACCATTAGTGGAATTTAAAAAACTAATAAATTATTTAAAGAAAAGAGAGAAAAATGTATTTATAAATTTTTCCAAGGAACTGTATACTCAATGATGATGATGTCATTTCCTTAACTCTTGCATCAATTTTGTTAATTATTTAATTTATTAAGTCTATTGGATGATTAATTGGTGATCTCTTTTTTTAAAAAACTCAAAGCCAAAGAAATATTTTATCTGTTATTTCTCATAGGTTCAAATTCCCGATTGAATATAGGTAAATTCGCTTTGTCGAAATAGTAAGCAGGTCACACAACAAACGAATACCATGTTTTAGAGATTAAGCACTTTTTTAACCGACTTCAAAAAAAGGAGGAGGTTCTTTATTCGAATGAATTTTTTTTTGTGTGTGTCTATGTTACCTCATATCTCCTCCATTTATGAACCGATTTTGATGATTTTTCTTGCATTGGGTTCAGTCTAGCTTCCGATTGGTCCCGTTTTTTTTTCATTGGTATTGGACCTTTTTTGATATGTTTGTTCAGGTATAACTTCTTTGTTTATGAACCGATTTTAATGATTCTTTTTTTATTGGAAAGAGGGTCCCTTAGGGGTGATACCATATCAATTTGATCAAGTTCTGAAGATATGATCAATGATGAAATAACGTAAGCCTCCAATTCTTATGACCAAATAATCGAAATTATAATAAATAAAATCTTTTATAAAAAAATCTTAAAACATTCGTTTAAAACCTGCAAACGTTTTTAGAGAATTTCTATATTTATGAATTGAATTTTATTATCATTTTCTGATTCATTTTCCCGACGCTTTCTCTTACGAGATGCATGCTAGGTATTATATAAAGTCACTATTAATAACATCACTAAAAAGAGAAAAATAAAAATAATTTTTATAAAAAAAAAAATAAAATCGACTTCAAAAAAATTAAATGAAACAATTAAAATAATAACTTAAAAATAAAATAAAATACACTAAAAGGTATAAAATAGTTCTTATTTAGTTACAACTTAAAGACGAAATATTAACAAGAAATTTATTTTTGAAGTCGGTGCCAAACATATATGAATACATTTTATGAATCGCACCCGAAGGATCTTACTTAGTACGTTTGGCGAGTACGCTCGCTTATAGGTATAGTTTGTTTGGCACCGACTTCAAAAGTAATTTCATGTTAATATTTCGTCGTTTAGTTGTAACTAAATAAGATATTTATTATTATTTATTATTTATTTATTATTTATTATTATTTTATAACTTTTAGTGGATATTATTTTATTTTTAAGTTATTATTATTTTATTTGTTGCATTAAATTTTTTTGAAGTCGGTTTTATTTTTTTTTCATATAAATTATTCTGTTAAAATGGTATTTTAACTTTAGTTCATTTAATTAATAACTGACTCATTAGATTTAAAAGAGCAGTTTCTGAAAAAATAAATAGCTCTGTCTAGCTGAGTAGTTTGCACATAAGCATTGATTTCTCACCTAGCCAATACCGATATTAAATTTAAGCTTCACATTTTATTTTCTTGGGATTTATCGATATTGATATTTTATCTCGCAAAGTCAGGTTGTAAATTTTTTTATTGGATTCAAGAGACCCCAATCCACTATTATTGCTTAGTAAAATCGAATAAATACTCAACGTGCTAGTGATGTTCGCCGGTCAGATGGATTATTAAATTCAGTAAAAAGTTTGCAATTTTAGTTTTTGCTTATTTGTTTTTAGAAATGTCTAAAATGTGTTTGATAATTTTAAACGTATTTTTTTTCTCTGTCTTTCTGGATTCCGAAAGACACCAATGACTTCTAAGAACGGAATATCACATAAGGTAGTTGTTTTACCAAATCGGTTTTCTTAAGATTTTTTTGAAATTTAGACAGATTATTATTTATGCATCGATTGGTGGCAAAACGAAATTTATGAACAATATAGTTCCGGAGATATTAAATTTCAAAAATAGAGTTTTTCAGATTCTTATACATTGCACTATACGGGATACCGAAAATTCTACATACATATTTAATTATAATTAAGAAACCGTTCTTACCATTTTTATAAAAAACTAAACCAACATTAAACAATAACCTATACATATTTTCAGATAATTTAGATTCATAGTTACAACACAGTTTCTGAGATAAAAATGAATAAATAATGAAAAATGTATAAAAAAAATTTACACTAAAAACAATTTGGCCACAGCGCATTTATTTAACCAACAAAAGATGTATAAAATGCGCATGCACTAGATTTTTTCAAAATTATAGTTTTGATAAGGTGTAACGTAGGCGTTGATTACATTTGTGAAAAAATAACAAAATGATTTTTATAGAAATTTTTTAACCTTTAAAATGTATTTTATCTGTCATTTTAATATAAAAATATTCAATCTCTTACAATGGTGCCAGATTTGTCAAACGAGCACGGGATTGGCTAGAATCGGTACATAAACAGCAAAAAGTTTTGGGCTTATTAATTATGAATCCTTATTGTCTGTTCTATATACTCTAGCATTAACTTTTTGCTAGTATTGTTGCGAAACAATTACCTTAATGTTGTTTCTAGTGCCAAAAAGAAGAACCGATTAGATCTTGGACTTTCTAGCTTCAAAACTACCAGCGGAAAATGCATAAATATTCGAATTATTATACAAAGAGCTAATAAAGATTTTTTTTACTTTATCCAATGCGAAGCATGGGTAAAGTATTGTAATCGCTCTCGCGCCAAGCGGGACTTCAAAGGGTCCTCAGGTAAAGACTACGGAACCCATGGACTCAATTAAGGTCACAAATTGTAGTATTCAATTAGGTTGAATTTTAGCACGTGACGATTTTGCCAAAAATTATCAGGGATCTCGTCGAGAGGCCAAAAAGTGCCATTTTTTTGGAAGTGCGTGGGGATGATGATGTATGTATGTATGTATGTTATCGTTTTTTCGTCCACGATTTTTTCCACACCTTTGCACCGATTGAAATGAAATTGAAAACCTAGCATTAGTTTAACAAAATGAAGCGCTGATTAGTTTTTGGTACATATCGGCCCACAAACATTAGTACTTTATTTCAGTACTTTTTTAGTTTTTTCTAAATATCTTGAAAAATGACTTAACCAATTTCGATGAAATTTAAAATCCTAATTAAGGACCTCGGGGACAACAAAAAAGGTTAAATAAAGTTTTTTGTAAAAGTATATTTTAAAGTACTTTACTCTAGAGAAAGATTGTACTTTTTTTAAATTCCTTATTTTACCAAAATTTAAAAAAAAAACTTTAAAATTTATTCATTTGATCGGTAATATAGCTCATTTAAACTTGTTTAAGTAAGAATGGTTAGGCTTCTGGCTCTGTTACGACTTTTACTTCCTCTAAATGATCAAGTTTGGTCATCTTTCTAGTAGCATCGGCAGCATTATGAATAACGCTATCGCGCACCAGTCCGAAGACCTCACTAAATCATTCAATCGGTAGAATCGACTTAAAATCAAAAAGACTAAATTTTTTTGGTAAACAACTCAAGCTTGAGTTGTTTGCCATAAATGAATTTAGTCTTTTTGATTTTAAGTCGATTCTTCCACGTTATCAGTAGAGGTTGCCATTAATAGTCAAAACATCAAAAATGGAATGCAATAAGGTTATTCCGCTAGTATTAGATAAGAATCGATCGTTATTTTTGATTTTAAGCCGTTTCCTCCATGTCTTCAGCAATGGTTACCAATAATAATCGAAGCGTCAAAAACCTAATGTAGAATTGTTATTCCTCAAGTATTAGATGAGAATCGATCACTATTTTTGATTTTAACTCAATTCCTCCATTTCTTCATCAATGGTTACCAATAATAACCGAAACGTCAAAATTCAATGTAGAATGGTTATTCCTCGACTATTAAATGAGAATCGATCATTATTTTTTACTTAAAGTCAACATGAACTGCAAATTGCAAGTGATATCTGATTAATAATAAAGGAATAAACATATTAATATTTCAAATGAATTTGGATAAAGTTTAGCAACGATCCGTTGCAGTTTATTTAATTAGAGATCAAAGAAAAGATTTTTTTATCATAACTTTTAAGGAGTTCGTTCTAGATGAAAGATTTTAATATAATAATAAAACTTGAGCAAGATGCGAGGTAGGTTTCACAAAAAAGAGTTTTGAATTCAAAACTAATATTCGACCTTTGCTTTTGTGATCGATTGGAAGGCGCTTGAATATAATTTATTTATTTATTTTTATTTTTAATGATGGATGAAGGAACAGCATTAAGAATCCTTCTATAGGCCTGGAATTGCTGCTGCATCATGATCAGGGCCGTGCCTGGGTATATGGCCGCCTGCGTGCCAGTCTGTATGGCCGCCCCCAGGATAACATTAAAAAAAACTACTTTAATTTTTAATGTTTATTATTATACACAGGGCATCAAACCGGGAAAAAAATCAGTTTTTGGTTAACCGAAATCGAGAACGAAAAAAAATATTGGTTTTGTTCCCAAAACCGGTTTCTGAAAAGAAAAACCGGCTAAAAACCGGTTTTATGAGATTTATATGTTTGGATGAAATTTAAGAAAAAAAAATGCACAAAATAAACATTTTTTTATTTAAAATTTAAACAAAAATAATAACATGAAAAAAATTATGGTATTGGTTTTATAATCACAGACAAAATTATCAAACATAAAGAACAAGGAATAACCCTTAAATCTATACTAACATATTAGGATAACAAAGCTCAGTGGCCAATGGCAGATCTGGGCTGACTTGCAACTTGGGAGGTATACAAAATAGAATTAATTTACTTACTTTAATAATAACATGAAAAAAAGTAATTATGGTATTGGTATTATAATCACAGACAAAATTATCAAACATAAAGAACATAGGAATACGATAATTTAAAATCCTAGGTGTCGCTCAGTGACAATTTAAAATTATTTGATTTTAAAAAATCAAATCTTACGTATTATTTATTGATATTGAAAATAGTAAAGGTTTTTGGTTAATTAACCGGTTTCATAAAATTATTTCGGTTAGGTTACCGGTTAATTAGGGAAATCTTTCAATCTTTCAATTATCGCGATTGAAAGTGAAATTGCTGAATCTTCACGAAGCAATTATTAAATAAAGTACATATTAAAAGTTAATCCTACGGGATTTTTGTAGGTATCGCGCGGAAGTGAGAACGTAAGGGGTGGTGGGAGGTGGAGCTTTTCGAAAATCAGCTCGATCGTGCACGGTCGCGCCGACCCCTGCGTTAAATTAAAGACTTTAATAATATCGGATCACACACAGGACACAAAAAACGATTTATCCTCGCTAGTCTATAGACTAATACGACTAATAAGACGAATAAGACCGCTTACGCGACGCCGGTCAATTGAAAAAACTATTTCGGCTCTTCGCTCGTGCAATGTTCGAAAAAATTCGGATTCGCTGCATGACTAGGTATATAAATACTACAACGACATAATCAGTTTTTATACATTTCTTATTTCTGAGAAACTCTTTTTAGATAGATTAGATTAGAGAAACTGTTTTTACTTCGTATCTTAATGAAAACAAACCGATTGTATTTTTGCCCAGTAAACAACTTGTAACGATTTGGCCGCCTCTTAATTTCGGCCGCCTGCGTGCAGTGCACGCAATGAACGCCCGTCAGGCACGGCCCTGATCATGATAGAAGAAGAAAAGGTAGAGATTTATTCGCCTCGGTTGAAGTCGAAGGTACCTGTGGCTGCAAGTCTGGTTCTGATTGACGCCCCTAGAGATTAAGCAACATTATGTTTTGACTGAATTAAAATTAACCAAGCTATGAAATCCTCATATTTTAAGTCTACATAAATCTAAATTAATTAAAGAAGCGATTGCTTTGATAAAATTGAAAAAATGGAAATCTTGGCCATTTACCAAACTCAACCAAATTTTCTATACATAATCAGTGGGTCCCCAGAAGTCTAAAAATGCAAAAACTAATCGCCCGAAATAGGGGTGGGGGCGGAGGGTCAAAAAATGAAAATCTTGGCCATTTACCAAACTCAACCAAATTTTTGTATACATAATCAGTGGGTCCCAGTAGTCTAAAAATGCAAAAACTAACCCCCCCCCCCTACATGATTATAAATAATTTTATTAAATATTAAATATAAGTGAGGGGCCAGGTTGTATGGTAAAGTCAAGTGGATGACCACATCAGAACACTTCAGCTTATTTTTATTCACAAACTGACGTTTCGGAGGCTATTCCCTCCAGAGGGGAATGTTGCATTGAATTTCATCCACTGACTTTCCAAAGCCCTGAAGAAGGAGGGAATAGTCTCCGAAACGTCGGTTTTTGAATAATAATAAAAAGATAGCATAAATTGTCTTCTTTTTTGGACTGCCTCATCAATATCCACTTTATACAAGTGATTTGTGAGTTCATGATAAAATTAAAAATTTTCAGAAATGAATTTATTTTATTTAGGAACGAATCTAAGATTTTAGCAGAAATATTTTTACATTAATTTCTTAATATTATAATGTTTATGTACCTGACAGGGGTTGATTTTTGAAAATATTCCATCTTTTTTTCAAAAAAAGATTTTATAGGAAATCTTTACAATTTGATCTGACTAAATCCCATTCATGAAAGATGAAGAAAGAACTTATAATATTACAATTATGTATTCAAAATATTAAAGAAAATAAAAAGCAAAATGGATCATGATTTCTAGTACTTAATCTTATTTAGAGTTTTATATATTCACTGAATACTCATAAATACCATTCTTATCTATATAAAAAGCAATATTATTTCAAATGTCATTAATAACAAAATAATAATAAAACAATTTAAATGATGTTTTCATTTTGTTACTAATGGAACGTATCGTTGTATTGCGATTCAGAGAGAGGTTTTTGTCTCGAGGGTGTGAGCTGACTGCCAGGAAAGCATGTTAGTTCTCAGGTTCGACTCCTGAGGGATTCATCCCCTATAGCAATTTTATAAATATTTCTACTAAAATCTTAGAATTTGTCCTAGAAATTAAATTCTTTCTTTTGATATACATTGGTTAATCTGAACCCGAGCTGATTTTTGAAAAACTTTCCAGCAATTTTCAAAAGAGATGCTCAAATCTTTTAACTTTTCTTTATTCTCTAATTTAATATAATTTATAATTGTCTTTCGAAGCGGCCCTCTTGATTGCGCCCCGGGAAAAGAAAAAATAATATTCGACCTTTGGGTTTGTGATCGCATTGGAAGGCGTTTGAATATAATTTATTTATTTATTTTTATTTTTAATGATGGATGAAGGAACAGCATCAAGAATCCTTCTATAGGCCTGGAATTGCCGCTGCATCATGATAGAAGAAGAAAAGGTAGAGACGTTCGACTCGGTTGAAGTCTAAGGTACCTGTGGCTGCAAGTCTGGTTCTGATTGACCCGCCTAGAGATTAAGCAACATTATGTTTTGACTGAATTAAAATTAACTAAGCTATGCAATCCTCAATTTTTAAGTCTACATAAATCTAAATTAATTAAAGAATCGATTGCTTTGATATGGAGGGTGTGGTCATCTGCATAACAATTAATTGGATTGGAGGACAAATTTAGAAGGTCGTTGAAAAAGGTAAAGAAGAGCTTGGGGTAGATGAACCATCCCTGAAGAACTCCAACATTAGTGAAGAAGAAAAATGATGATATTCCATCATAAAGGGATTCGGGACTGTTTATCATTTTTAAAAGAATATTCTCAAATTTTTACCATCGAATCATTGATGTATTAAATATTTATTACCGAAATTTGAAGTTTTGTCTGTCTCATTACCAAGAAATAAATTATTGAAAATTGTCTTTTTAACATGGAAGTAAATGTACCGAGCTTTTAAAATAACTATAACTTCTATACAAATTATACCATTTTCAACAAATTTACAGAGATCAATATTTTAACTTTTATGAATCGAATGATACATTTTTTAATACATTTGAAAGTCTAGTTAATTAGTTATTCATAAAAAAGCAAAAATTTGGCGATGACAACAAGTAGGATGAAATATGCCAACAGCGCAAAATTATGACACGGCACGAGTTTTGGAAAAAGCATCTGATTTCATTTATTATTTAAATTATATATTATTTCATTTATTTAAATGATTAAAAGTTACTCGATTGTTGGTTAAAAGACATTTTTATTCGATAAATTTTTTTTTTAGTTTTGTTTATAAAAAGTTCTTTTCAGCCAACAGAATATAACAAAAGCACTAGTGTAGAATACGTGCCGTTACCAGATTTCCAACTCTATTTCTTGAAATTGTTTTTATGTTAAATAAACGTTTTTATAATGAGAAAAATTTATCTCAATATTCTTTTATTAATATTATCAAACAAAGATTTGTATTCGAAATTAATCTCATTATTAACAAATTTATTTATTAAAAAATTTAGTAGGATGACGTTGTCATTCTGCAGAAATACAAAAGATTTTTTCGAAGATCAACCAGATAGATAAGCTGTCTGGAACTCTCTTAATACTTGGGTTTGAGAGAAGGCTTTCAAACCACCTGCAGAGCCTCTGGTTAAGGCCACAGGAGGCCAATTTGGCAAGAAGATTTTTATGTTGTTGGAGATTGTGGCTTCGATAAATTTGTAGTGGGTTGAAGGAGTTATTCAGCCAATACAAGGATGCACCGGGTCCAATAAAATTCCCGGAATAAAGACGTTTCGGCGTTAATAGAAGAATATTTGAGCGAAAGTTTCTTTTTACCGAGAGTAGCAGAATTTTTATAAATTGAAGGAGACAATAAAAGAGTGTGCCTTCTGCTGGAATTATAATTTTTTAATTTATTTATAATGAGAACATAGTTTCGAGAGCTTTGCCCTCTTCATCAGTCTATTACAATTGATTCACAGGAATTAATGTATGTAAGTGAGATTTACACGTGATCTGGGCAAATAATGATTCATTTATACTTGTTTCAATTTTTATTCTCGTTATAAATAAATTAAAAATTTATAATTCCATCAGAAGACTCACTCTTTTATTGTCTCCTTCAATACTTAGAGCTGAAATTTGTGCTAATCTAATTAATAATGCAATTTAATTTTTAGAGAGTCTGGTGTTGGTGCAAGGTGAAACAAATTTTAATAATAGAAAAGCAAAAATATTTTTTTGGAAAATTATTTAATATTTAGAGAGTCTGGCGTTAGTGCAAGGTGGAACAAATTTAATAATAGAAAAAGTAAAAATATTTTTTTTGGAAAATTATTATTTACTATGAGTTTTAAATTGGAAAGTTTTTTTGCCGAGAGTAGCAGAATTTTATATATATTGAAGGAGACAATAAAAGAGTGTGTCTTCTCTGCTGGAATTATAAATAAATACAAATTTAAAATTCCAGCAGAAGAGTCACTCTTTTATTGTCTCCTGCGATACTATGAGTTTATTCACTAGGTCACTCTTCTGTATCTCCTGATGGCAGATTGACAGCTCGAAATATATATATATATATATATATATATATATATATATATATATATTGAGAAAACTCTCTCTCTTTGATTTCTTACACGTGAAACAAGTGACCTAGTGAATAAACTCATAGTAAATAATAATTTTCCGAACAAATTTTTTACTTTTCTTTTATTAAGGTAGTTCTTTCACAAATTCAAAAGTTCAAGAAGTCTTCGAAATTTGGAATATAAGTCATTAAAAGTATAATAACCACACTGTTAAAATTTGAAGACAATTGACCCTACCCAAATATGAAATAATTGCAATTAAAAACTTTCACCATCTTGATGAAAAATTAATATTTGTTAGAATAATATATTCGGACTAACTTAAAAAAAAATTGAAATTATTTATCTGATAGTTTTGATAAAAAACAAAACAAAAAAAACAACATATTTAGGCGATTATTTTTAGTGGAGGGGATATAAGATCAATCCCTTGGAAACGATCCATTCATAAAGAGGGTATAGTAGTGTGAAAAGTACAGTCACGTTAAAAAAACATAACCTAAAATTTTAGCACCGTTCAAATTTATAGAGTGGTTACGAGGCTACAAACTTTTTGTGTGGATTGTCGCGAAAGAACTACTCTTTTAACATGCAATTTTATGTAAAGTTTTAACTTTCTAGTTTACAATCATAGACTGACGAAATTGCCTGATCATTAAAATTTTTCGAAAGTGTACCGAGTCTTAAAAAAGACTTCGCTTTATATTTTTAAATTAAAAGAACAACATTTCTTTATTTGGATATTTACTAAGTATTTGAGTCAAGCGCAATTGATTATTTCTTTGCCCTCCTTCAATATAAAGAGTATCGTTCTAGTTAAGTGAAAGAGCCTTTCTAGAATAACAGAAATGAACAAAAATGTATATACGACTAAAACTCGTTTGAACTTGTTTTTTAAATCCTTGCAGCTTATTAAATGTTCAGAAGGAACCCCCCAAACCAACCTCATGGGCAAAATAATTTTCAGGCCCCAAATAATCATAAAAGCCATTAA